>WAAB01002898.1:0-22940 GCA_013389865.1 Piaya cayana | reverse complement strand
TGTCTGGGGAAGCATGGCTGATATTGAGTAAGGGACATGCCTTCCTTGGAGGTGTTTAAGGTGTGGGTGGACGAGGTGCTGAGGGACATGGTTTAGTGTTTGATAGGAATGGTTGGACTCGATGATCCAGTGGGTCTCTTCTAACCTGGTTATTCTATGATTCTATGAATTCCAGCAGCTGACTAGTCCAGTATCAATTTCCAGAGGAAGTGTGAGCACTGAAAACTTAACAAAGGGAAAATATTTTAAGAGATTGAGGAAGGAAGTTGTAGGTAGCTGTGATGTCTGGCTAGATTAGGCAATCAGGGTTGGAATCACTAGCCATCCTTTTAATAAGCTCAGATGCCAAGGCAAATAAGTGGGGCTTATTATAAAAAATTCCATAAGGTTTTAACCTGATATTCTGATCTCTAACTCTTAGGAAAAAATACTTCTGTCAACAACAGTAAATGCATGTGGTGGGGAACTAAGGACTAGTCCTGAGAGGAGGGAGGGGAAAAAAAGAAAATATATAATGAAACACTAATTCACTGAAGATATGGAGTATAATCTTGTGACTCTTCTCTGGGATGTTAATTTTTGTAACCTCATGCTTTAAGAGGTGGACATTTTGTGATGCAAGACTCCTTTTGAGATTGTAAACAAAATAAAACAATACTTATTAAGTAATGCAAAACAGATGAACTTCATGATGGAACTATTCAGCCTTTATCCTCATTCACCTAGTGAATTCAGCTTTGAATTTGCCTTTTGAAAACTTCAAATTCACTTCTGAAACAGTGTACGTGACGCATTATAAAATTTTAGCCTAAAATGCCTTGCTGTGTCGCTCATCCACTAAGACTGAAGGTTAGTTTAATTGCTTAAATTATACTAACCTTAAATATTCTGAAAGTTACAGTTAATTTTTCCTACATTCTCTGGCGATCTGAAGAAGATTCTTAGGTCAGTTTCATAAAAGAAATGGTATTTGATTACCATTAAATGTCATGCTAGCCATGATGCAATAATAAGTGAAATATTCTGCTACATAACACTTCTGAGGAGATAATGCGGTAAGGCTTTTAATTTTCTTCAGCACTATGCCTGATGAAGGAGCTAAACAATAGAATGAAATAGGCGCATGCAAATTGAGAACCTAAGATGCTGGAGTACAATAAAGCTGTTACATGCAAAAATTCAGATGTTAAAGGTCTAAAGTTACTAAATATTGGCCATATCTTGTGTGGCCGTGCTGCATATTGAATTGGTTAGCAAGTTAGCGCAGACAATGTTCTCTGAATCAGAAGAGACCAAGTGCTTTGTTATAGATTTAGGAAGATCATAGTTTTTGCTCTCACACTCGTCTTGTGATAGTCTTTGCCTCAAACGTCAGACAAAAATCATGAGTGATTAGATCTTCAATGTTCTTATGCTTGGTAGGTGTGGGTGTAGTTAATGTTGTTACAAAAATGCCACTTAGTTTTTTGTTGTCTTTATTATTCTTATTGTGATCCGTAAAGCAGCATAAAATTTTGGAAAACAAAAATTACAGATAAAACATTCTTAGCATTGAACTCCTGAAAGTTATAAACAGGAACTTCATGGGAATTGATGTTGAGTGAATTAGGAACACCAGATGAATCAAAACTAAAGTTTCTCTTGTTAATAAGACGTTTAAGATTTGTTTTCGTTTCGCCTTACTGCAGGCACTTACCCAAGATCTCGAAGTTAAGAGTCTAGACTCCCAGTAGCCCTGCTATAATCTAAAGAGAGGTAAGCACTTGTTCAACTTAGATAAGAAAGAGAAGAGGGAGCTCCTCCTAATTATGTCATACTTCACAGAAAAAGAGGAGGACTAAATGTGACTAAGACAGTGTTTGGACTGTTAGACACATTATATAGAGATTCCTTGCACTGTTAGACCCTACTAGGTACCTGCAGTTGTTGTGTTCTACTCTGTGTATTTAACTTTTTGTTTGGGATTTGTTTTTGTTTGTTTTTCCCCTGTGGAAATAATGGCATGTGATTTGTATAAAAGGGAAACAGCATTCACATGGATCTCTTGACTTAGAGCTGGCATGCAAGATGCAAACCTGGGAAACACTCCCAGTTTTGAGAGTTTACATTTGCCTGAAGATTATTTTTTTGGGCTGCTGTGGTGATGGAATTCGTAGAATGATTCTGTGCTTGAAGTTTACAAATTTTTGGTGGCTTTTTTTTTTTCCTGATGTTATTGGGGTAAAGTTAGGGGTGGGCAAATATTTTCCATGAGCAACCTCAGATGTATGTTTAATGTAATAGAAACATGCTTAGTTAAAAACTATTCCTAAAACCAAAAGAAACAGCATTTAAATGCTGTGACACCTAAATATTTGGATGCTTCAAAATAGGTAATAGGAAATTGATAAGCAGGTTTCTCTTTCTGAATTTCTACTTGTAAAAAAGGAAATATGGGGAGTTTCATTTATTGTACATGCAAAATGTAAAGCAGTTCAAATTTGATAATGTACAAAACCTAGTTCAGTTTTATGGTGAATTCCTAAAAGATTTTGGAAATTTTTTTCATGGTGGAAATGTATCTTTGATTGTGGTACGTCAGTTTACATCAGGTTACAATGGGAGAGGTGAGCACAGAAGTCTGTCCCTGGCTCTCACGTCTGTCTATTCTTAGTGCCAAAATCTTGCAGTAAACTCTAAAAATAGCCATGTTTTATGTCTGTTTTTACATATGATCTTAGGAGCTGTTAGTGTAGTTATACTGCTCTTATGTTTTATTTCAGTGGATTTTCAGTAAGTTTAGACAGATACAAAAAATTCTATTCCTTCCCTCAAATTACCTTAATTCATTGCCTTCTTGCTATGATGGTTTAACTGAGTATGGAGTATAAAGCTAATTTATTTCTCTTTTGCCATCCTAATAGTTCTCACTTTCTTTATTGGAAAAGTAATTATTAGCTTTTGAAACAATAACTGGGAGATCGTTGTTTTTAAGAACTTCATTTATCATATCATCATCGTAAAAATCATTGATAAACAAAAAAGAGGGGGTTGTGATTTCAAATTAGTTTAAAAGAAGTGATACTGCTATAAAAAGTTATATGGTCACCATTTACCCTTATGCCGTAGACTTCAGTGTTGTGTAGAGAAGCTTGTAGTATGGGCAGATGTTGACAAATTTATTTTTCTGATATTTCACCTACTACTTTTATATATAAAGATATATATTTAATTCTTTTAGACTAAAGTTGCTTGTTTCACAGAACTCGTCCCTCTGTCTAATATCTCTGAATGATAGAAATTAATGAAACAGATTTAGTGATCTAAAGCCAGATCTCTTCTGCAATTATGTAGATACATGCCATAAAAGAAGGCTTAAGTGTTAAAAAAGAACAAGACAGTGTTGATAATGACTTGACTTGATTATGTGAGGTCTCTGTTAACTACTTCAAAAATGAGAAAACTAGCACTTTTAAAATGTGTATTAGGAGAACTACTGTGAAAACATTTACACACTGTATATGGGAGCAATTAAAGCTGATGCAAAGAGTTTTTTGGTTCCTCAGCTTCTGCAAATTGAAGGCACGGTAAGTGGTGTAGAAAATAAAATTGTGACTTCAGTTGTATGTTCCATATACACTAGAATTTTCCTCTTTCACTTGCCTAATTAACTAACTCTGTAATGCATTTTTATTAACATGTTCATTGGGCAAAATAAGCTATAAATGCTTTTATTCCCTTCGGTTCTGCTGTCAATAATTATTTTGCGTGTAATTAAATATCTCCATATATAGAAAGAGTCATTACATGACCAAGCAAGAAAGGGCTCTGTTCGACAGGTAGCGAGTGAAAGACTCCAAGTGTCAGATCTGAGGAACTTCATAGCAAGATATATTAATTGTAGGGAACAAGATAATGATAAAAGTCTAATGGAAAATTCTGTCACCTGTTTTTAGGACTCAGTGCCTGATCTAAGTTTGTTTTCTTGACTTCATTAGGCCAGAGTCCAAAAGATTTGAATTTTCAGGTGTTTGTGGAGAAATAAACAGTACGTATTCCTACATCTGGCATCATGTGGATACAGTTCTCCAGAACGACAGCCATGATTTTTTCAAGGGAAAACTGTGGAACACAATATAATTTTATTTGATAATTATAGACCATTAGCAAGCTTGCTTTATTAATGATTATTGCTATCATTTGGCAGAATTAGGTCTCCTGACTGATATTTAGGCGCTATTTTAACAGTAGATATATTAATAAGAAGAACAGTGATGTCCCACCAGGGAGCTGGAATACATTTAAGATCTCATTATTGAAGTTGTTCATGATGTAAAATTAACAACAACAACAAAATCAACTCTGCATCTTCTGGGTGATAAGTGGTCTTTTCCTTTTTTTCTTTTTCCTCCCCTCCCTCCCTCAAAAGGTAGTTGGTTTTATTTCTTTTACTCAAATTTAATCTGTCATGAAAGTTGCTCTTTTGGGGGGATAGTTCCTAATACTAGTTTTGGGTTTGCTGTGCTCTTGAGTCTCTGTGAATCTCCAGCTTAACTTTTGTATCTCGAGGAGTTCCTGTCTTGGTTTTCCAATGTGTGCATAGTCTGATAATTCCAGTAGACGCATTGAGGCAGAAGTTTCCAAGCAATATGTAGCATACGTGTTTTTCTCAGTCGTTGCAGTTCAGGTAAATGACATTGTCCTTTAGTCTGTACTGAACCCTAGTTCCCATGACAGAATTAACCACCATTTCAATAGTGGGTCCTCAGCACAGGCAGAAAACTTAGTTCTTGGTGCTTCTTATCATCAAGGATTTCTCCACAGTGTTGATTTGATCTTGTACTTTACTGACGCTTATCATACATCCAGCTTGAGATGCATCTGTTAAAACCTGGGGTTTAGTACTGAATGTGCTGTCTCTCCTGTGTATGTATATATTATAGAGTAGGGCTATTGTCATGTCACCACCTAAGGTCTAACTTTTCTCTATATTGTGGTCTCTTATAATATACAGAAAGAATGTATATCACAGTCTATTCCTTCTTTCAGGCTGCATTTCTTGTCTTTGGAGACCTAAATATAGTATTATGGTCTTGTAGTATGGCTTCTCAAGACTTAAATTGATCATAATCAATGGTTTGCACAGACTAGTGTGAAATTATCAACTGCTATTTTTTTCATGTAATTCAAAATAGTACAGTTTACATGTGATTGCTTGTTCTCATAATTTTGTATTTTTACTCATAAATTTTGGCCCCTGTGTTCTTTCTGCCCTCTCTGCAGCAGCGCACACACCAATACCAGTGGTATAAAAGAGGTTATGATGCCACAACATGCTTCCCAGGAGCTTTGACTAACTTAATGCTGGAAGTTTATTTCTGTTCTGTTGTCAAGGTTATTTTCAGTCTTGTATTGGCAAAAAAACCCATGAAAAACTGCTGCTTTTTTTGCCTAGTATATTGGCTAGGAGAGATATGACATATATCAACTCACAGATTTCCCACTAATAAACTACATGTTTTCAGTACTTAAGTGAAGAAGATGGCAATATCTTTGAATCAAAGACACCACAAATAGAGATATTTCCCCTGAAGATACATATCAAACATTTAAAATGGAATGAGAAAAAGACAATAAAGTCCCATCTGAAACACTTTGCAAAGAACACAGTTTACTTCTTTAAAGCACGTTGCACAATGTGTCACAGAGACAAGCTAAAGCTTATACTGTAATGACATGGAATTGTAAAATATCACCAGAGTTGTTTATCCATAGCATAACTCTTTTGACTTCAATAACTTTATTTAGCACCAAAGCTCTAATGTGCCAGAAGGGAGTACGTGTTGCGACAGTTATGTTATTCCAGTATTGTGCTGGCTTCAAAATGTAAAGAATAATGGAGGGGATGAAGGAAAGAAGCTTTGATGCAGTTTATTACAAGTAACAGGAAGAGAAAACAGTGAACTGCATGACCAATGTAGTTCTTATGAGATTTAGCCAGCAGGAACATTTATAACTTTTATTAGGCACCTTTAAAAACAAGTGTAGAAAGCTATGTGGTCTCTGCACATTCATTTCAGGTTGCTGCAGTACTGTGAAGAGTTTGTGTGTGGACGTCTTACAAGCACAGGCTTGAAGGGGCAGGATTTTCACATCTCTTGAATAAGGCACCCTGGGGGCTGCAGAAATAGACACCTGTTGCAAAGTTGCTCATTCATTTGAATGTGTGTTGGACTAAGTAGCTCAAAAAGGACTTTTTACTGATGTTAATATACTGCAAAATTCATGATTTGCGGGATGTTTTCACAATTGTTAGATTTTAACCAATCTTATCATCACTTTCTTAGGAGCATATGTGAAAATATATCAGAGAACCATGCTTGCTTTTGAGTTTATTGATGGGATCATTTGGAGATGTAAGGTTGCTTTGAAGTAAAAGCTCCGACTTAATGTTTTTCAGTGGTTTTACTGCTTGTTTACCTGAACGTGCATGTGTGATTAGATAAATTTATCAGCTTTTAAATTTGGTGGGTGGCTCTGTTTTTAGAATGGGATTTCTGATGAAGACAGCTGTTACGGCATTCATCAGTCATCAGCATTCTTAATTATGTATAATGCAACTGCCACTGAATGTACTAACCAAGTTCTAGCCTGTTACACTAAGCAGGAAACAGACACTGACCAGCATTTTTAACCTGATAATGTAGCTTTTTGGGATGACTTACTGCATGAAAAAAGCATTGAAGATCCATAAGGCCAGAAAGAATTTAACAGGGGTCTTAAGCCTCTAGCCTAACATTTGTCTGAAAATGTGAATTCCTGGGTATTAACCTGTGCATTTTTCAGCAACTGCATCCACTTTTGAAGTTAGCTCTACCTTGAAGAGGAGGTTGGACTGGCTGACCTCCAGAGGTCCCTCCCAGTCTACATTTTCATGTAGGTTTAGCGATTTTATATTTAAACAGTTACTAAATTAGATTATTCTATAATTCATTTCTTGGTGCTATGACCTGAGTTACTGGAGTGTGCTATGCAGCTAATACTGGTAATAACTAGGGATGCAAATTCAAAGAGTAGAACAAATTACATTGATTCCATGTTTTCATAATGAAAGTTCCTAGTCTTGGTCTCTTTTGCATGTTCTACATAAGAAAGAAGGTTCTAAATGTTTAAAAACTATTAAAAAATGAAACATTTTCAGGCTAAATCAAGAACCTAATTGCATGATACTATAGTAGTACATCCTTCTAAAGGCCAAGTCACAATTTGGTATTTCGTGGAGTGTTTCTTTGAAGCTACTAGTCTAAACGTTTAAGCTACAGTGCAGGCTTATTTGGCTCTGATGTACAAAAAATGATGACAAGAAATAAGAGCAAATAAATGTCAGTTGTGGACTAAGTGGAGAGTCTGAAACAAGAAGTCCTGCCTTTGAGATCTGGCTGCAAAACACACAGAACTATTACACCTACTGTGGCTCTATAGACGGGGCAGGACTGATAAAGTTGACATGTTACATCATCAAACACAATGTTCTTTATGGTTATATTTGTGACTTTTTCCCCCGTAGGGAGGTTTTACTGAGTGTAAGATCATGAACTTAAACTACTTGGAAAGTGCACTTTCTGTATGTATAAAATGACCTTTAATCACCAAAGATAACGGAATATGAAATCTACATTTGTATTGGGATTGTCACGCTGGCAGAAAAAATGAGTCCCTTTGTGTAGCTTATGTCCTTTCTGACTTAAAATTTTATAACTAGCTTTAATATTACTGCTGCATCAAAGATGAAAGTATGTGGTTTAATGTAAATGAAAAGCTGGACTTCAGGTATTCCCCAGATAACTCTTCTGAGACTTTTAACTGTATTACAAATTTGAAGTATTTTTAAGTAAATTTACTAATGAATCTGTTTCCTTCAGTTCTAAGTTGTAATGAAATTACCTTATGCAAAGTATTTTGTTTGCCTTGGTCAGAGTGGACACTTGCTGCTCCTGCAAACGTCTTTTCCAGTGTATTGCAGCCACTAGTTCTTTTGCTTTTGTAGTTTTGCAAAACAGTTTTTTTCTGTGACACACAAGAAGTGTATTGAATGGCCATAGCTAGGGTAAGCCACGGTTTGGTGTAGTTGATGTTACTCATTTATTGATTTACAAAAATTAGAACTATAAATGATATTTAAAACAATAGGGGCAGTTGAAGGCTTGGAAAGATACCCCTTCAAGCAGTGGGGATGTCCCTGCTGACTCCTTTCTACTTTGGTCAGGTTCCTCGTGGTGCTGAGACCCTGCGTTTGTATTGTCTTTACAGTTGTTAGTGCCATCTGCTCTGCTCACTTGTCATGTCTTAAGTTTAACTTTAGATCTGTAAACTCCTAGTGTGAAGGTGACCATGTCTTCTTTTGCATCTGCTATAGCAAATATGATAGTTCCTTAACATTGACTAACCAATTTAGGTCCCACTGGGATACAAATAATGATTTAACATAACTTTATATTCAAGTGTGGTCGTTGGTATGTCTGCTGCATGTACTTTAAACTTCTATCTGTATCTGTTCAGGCTTGTACGGGGCACATACAATTGCTTTTTGAAACAGGAGGCTCCGTTCTGATGAAATTGTGTACATCCTTAGAAATATATCTCGTGTCATTCAACTTCATCCCCTTGCCCAGTTCCATTAAACATAAGCAGAACTTGTTGACAGGGATTCAATATGTAATATCCAAAGTTAAGCCATGCAACCAATCTTAGCATAGACTTAACAAAGGTGGCAGTTGTACATTTTTCCAGTTTGAGTACAAATGTAGTTATGGGAATGGATTAATGTCCTGCCCTTTTCTGTCCTTTTTATAATCTCTTTTCCCCAAAGAATATCATATCAGAATTTTAATGTCTTGTATAATCTGTGAATTATATTATTGTGCTCTATTGCTTTGTCCTTTTCTACATGCCATAATTTGATTGAGTAGCCATTCCACTGTTCTCTTTTTTAACTGCTTTATTATCCCACAGGGAATGTATAGACTGGGCAGAAATTCAGAATACGCTTCACCCATTTGACATCAACCGCCAGCTTTTTCATTGCTTTACAGGGCTGTTACTCAGGCTTCACATTCGTTAATTGGTATCTAAAAGGAAAGTAGCATTATCAAAGAACGTTATAAAGAGAAGAACTTTGAAGGTGTGACATGTACCAGAATACTGAAAAGCCGAAGTAGTGTTGCATAGGTAACATTTCTTAAAGTGGCCTAACTACATATGTTCAAGGAGGACACAGAATTAATCTGTGCTATGCTTAAGGTGATATTAAAGTGGAAAAAGAAAGTTTTCACCATTTCTCATTATGATCTGGAGATAGTACACTTGCGGCTTTAATGCCATAATAATAACAAAAGTTATAATGAATGGGAGATAGCACCAAACATTACATTTTGAAAGGATAGAGAAATAATGTTAGAATGTTCTCAATGCCCCATACGTGTCAGAATGAGGTCTAATTATTAAAACTGCAAGAATAATGATTCAACTTCACACTGTTTTCATTTGCAAGTTCATCATGGCAGTGGAATATTTTATTTTCTCTGATGCCTTTACAGAGTGATGTCAGTATGTGGTGGAAATGATTGTTCTCTGGCACATATCAAGAGTGCTTTAGGTGTAATTGGCCTTCCTATTTTGTTCAACTTATTCTAGCTTGTTTACTGTACAAAAGAGCTTCAGGAGTTCATGTGCGTACTGTACACTTTGCAGCTGAAGAAAAATACAGAATTTATCACTGAAACATGGTTTAGAAAGAAGAATTAGTTATGGCTAATGAGAAGCTAGCTTTGAAAAGTAGAGATGAGCACGTTATTTGCAATGTACACATAAGTGTTTATTAGTGGGGTTGATTCAGAATAAAAATTCTTGCAGTTACTGTGTTTTTATCACTTAAAAAGCTTGTAACAACTTTTAAGTCATAGGAAAAATAGAAGCATGTATATACTATTGAAATGAAGCCAAGATATTTCAAAATTTGGTAATGTATTTCTGACTCTTCACCCTACTTTGGAACAGCAAATATTTTTAAGTGCCAGCAACAAAAGTATTTCATATACTGGGAAATCATAGAATGGTTTTGATTGGAAGGGAAGTTAAAGATAATTCAGTTCCAACTCCCCAGTCATGGGCAGGGACATCTGCCATTAGATCAGATTGCTCAAAACCTAATCTAACCTGTCCTTGAACACCTCTAAGGATGGGCAACCTGTTCCAGTGCCTCACCGCTTTCACAGTCAAAAATTTCTTTCTAATATCTAATCTAAATCTACCATCTTTCAACTTAGAACTGTTACCCTTCATCTGGTTACTGTGTTCTCTGACAAAGAGCCCCTTTCTTGTAGTCTCCTGTGAAGTACAGGAAGGCTGCTATGAGGTCTCGCCAGATCCTTCTCTTCTTTAGACTAATCAAGCCCAAATCTCTCTAGTGTCTCCTTTTGACATCTGTTGCTGAGTGACTTTAGAAATATCTCAATCTCTAGGCTTCCCCCCTCTTTGTATTATTTCTTTTTTATCTTGGAAGTCCTTGAGTGCAATGTTTTCTTGTGTGAAAGAGACAATGAAGAGGCTTTAATTTGTGTGTCTTTAGACTGTATCATAACACGTAAAATACATATAGTAAAAATTTACTTCTGCGTGAAAACAACTTTGACATGGAATCCTTTGGTTTTTTAAGGACTGGTATGCATACTCACAATGTATATGGGACACGATAGTGGCTGAGGGAACTAGAGTTGTTTTGCCTGGAGAAGAGGAGGCTGAGGGGAGACCTTATTGCTCTCTACAACTACACGAAAGGAGGTTGTAGTGGGGTGGGTGCTGGTCTCTGCTCTCAAATGATGGGACAAGAAGGAATAGCTTCAACCTGTGTCAGGGGGAGTTTAGATTGGACATTAGAAGTTTCTTCACCCAAAGGATTATGAGACACTGGCAGAGGCTGTCCAGGGAGATGATTGAGTCACCATCCCTGTAAAAGGCAGGAAGATGAGGTGCCTGGGGGGACATGATTTAGTAGTAGACAAGTACGGTTGACGTTGATATTTAAGGTCTTTTCCAACTTAATAATTCTATGACTCTGTATATACTATCACGCACATCACAAACTACTGCTTTTCTGTAGCTAACGATATAAAAGCTGACATCTTTGTTATATAATAGTTCATGATTAAACATTTTTGATAGCTTCAAATTCTACTGAAGCTTTATCATGTGATCCTGGCCTTACTATGCTAAGTAATATGCAGGTTTTTTGTGAAAGGGCAGTTAGGTTACTGAGGTTAGTTTTCAAGTAAATTGTAAAATAAGTATGTGTAAATTGCAAGAAATAAGCTTTTAATTTTAAGGAGAGGTGGAAAGTAAAGTGTGTTTCCATTTAATCTGTTTTAAGGGATTATGTCCTCTTCTTGACCACATTCTTCTCACTTTACTGAAACTTGTGTGTAGTGGATGTGAGCCAGAAGCCAGTTAAAATCAGGTTAGGCTGGTTTAAATTAATCTACTGTTAAATTTCAGTGAGGATTCTGTGATACGAAGACCATGACAAATCTATGCTTTAGCAGATCAGGGTAAGATATGTTACAGTGTAAAGAGGCATTTGAGAAGAGATGGAGACAGTAAAAATGAAAGAGAAGTTCTATAAAGGAACATAAATGTCGGAGAATGCTTACAATTAAGAAACCATCCATCCTAATTCTTCTTATCAGCTAGTTTTCAACATGGATTTTGGTGGTAGTCCTTTTGCAGTTAAGAAACAGCAACTAAAGATGCAGAGCTCCCATTTTCCATATATATTTGCACTGTAAAAGAACTGGTTTTCATCTCTTAGCTAGCAGCTACAGCTCTTTAAGCTGGAGCACCTACAAACTCTATTTCTGTATTGCCATTTAATATGTGAAAGAAACTGAAAGGCTGTGTAAGAGCTAGGCCCAAGGCTGAGCTCCCTACATTGTATCCAAATGTGCTGCACCATCCACATGCTGTGAACTGGCTTTGTGAGAATCGATCATCCTTCAATTACTTTCTGGTGCCTCTGTGCTCTGAACACAGATAATCATTCCCATTATATGCCTACATCTGTTTGTTACCATGGGGTTGATTGTTACGGGCACAGAAGGTTTGGGAGAAAAAAAAAAAGATAACCTTGATGGAGGCAGCAAGACTTTCCCTGCGGTCACTAGGACTCTTTCTGCTGATTTGACTGAGAGTTTTGTTAGCACTACTGGTTGCAGAAACAAAAGCAGAAGAGAGAAAGATTGTGGTCTTTTTTACTTGTAACTAGAAAACAAAAAGTGTGTTCCTGGGCTAAGAAGGATGCTAGTTTCATTCACTCTTTAGGATTAATGTTAAACAAAAGAAAGTTTCAGAGCTTGTGTCTCTCTCTTCAGTTTATTCTTTTTTAATGTATTCCCTCTCTTTATTGCTATTCATTTCTGTCCTTTCCTCATCTTTTGTACACTTACTAACCCATCAATGTCTCTCTCAAAACTTCCCTAGAAGATTGTCTTTTACAATAATTTGCTATAATCACCCATCTTGGTGATACACTGCGGAAGGCACAATAGCTCCAAACCCGGACAGACAATTGGTGCTTATTTTCAGACAATTTTCATTTATGTGATTTTTCTTTTTCCTTCCCCCCCTCCCTGTAAGTAACTACTTGACTCTTTCAAGGTCTCTTCAATGTGATTCTGCCTCAGGAATATGAATCACTGCTCTGACCTTGAGTTCTCTCTCCTCATTTTGATGAGGCAACTTTCCATTTTGTAAAACAGAAATGCTGTTTTCACTTGCAAAATCATTTTATTGTGCCAGTCAAATTGCACAAGTCATAGCAGGATGACTCTCTCTGATTTACCATAAAGGCTAAGGGAATAGTTTAGAAACGTTGCTTTGTGTGCATGCATATTGGGCTTTTCTTGTTTGTTTTTGAGAGCCAACTCAAAACATTTGCAGCACAAATCCTTGATTTGGTGTTTTGCATTTACTTCATTTACTAGTTGGGTAATTTTGGTTCAGAAAGCCCTTAGCAAGCATTTTAAAGTTGGTTTAAAATATTGAAATATGTACAGTTATTTATTTCCCTTTGGTAAAAATCAGGTCTTCTGACAAATATATGCGTAAGATTTTCTTGATTTTAGATTAAGGGTAAAGGCATGTTTAAAAAAAAAAAAGTAGTCCTTCTCTTGACAAAGCCTAATAGAAAGCACACATTTCACACACATTTCTATAAAATTGCTGGTGTTCATTTTATATGTTACTAGCAGTAAAAGGAATAGAAGTATTTATTACAATAAACTTCAAATTAATTTGGAGTAAAGAAGTGTACCTGTCCATGTAGTTCAAATAGTATTTCAAGAAGTCGCCTCTGTTTCCTAATATTTTTATTTCCCACTCAATGACCTTAGAAAATTGTATTTGTCTATTGCTATTTTAAACTTTACAGAAATAAAGAAGCTGAGTTACTTTACTGAGATCCTTTTAACCTTTCCGTAATTACAGACTTACCACTGTCCCATAAAAAATAACTGAACTATTAAATTTTGATAGTGACTGACACTGCCAGTGCCACTGTTTTACTAACACTGTGCTAACAAATTTCACGCTGCGTGGCTTACCATACACATAGATAAATATATTTGACTTAATTTTTGTCCGTCTTTACTTAGAAAACATCAAATTATGTTGACTTGCTTGGGTAGACTTCAATTATTTTTCTGTCTGGGGAAAAGATAAAAAAGAGCAGGAGCATCCAGCTTGCAGAAACCAGTATTGGTCTGGCCAATGATGTGACTCCAAGCCAGAGTAAGAGTAATTGTTAGTCAGTTTGAGGGTTTTTATAAGACTTATTCTAGTTTTGTGCAACTTCCCTGTAAAGCTGCATATAAGTTGCATATTTTTTTTTCTGGGGGAAGCAATGTATTGGTCTGGTAATGTTTGCAAGATGACAGAAATCTAAAATGATTTAAAGGTGGATTGTAGTGAGGAAAGAAGCTTTTCTACAGAGTATCACATTAAATATATGTTGAGGCAGTATCTTCTCTATGCGCACGCTGTTAGTTATGGGTTCTCCAAGCCTGATAGGCTGCACAGGGCCTGATGTGGAAGGGTGTGATGTGGGCTGCTGCAATAGCAAGAACATGGAGATACTCTGTACACGTGCCCTAATAGTGTTGATACAAAAAATGCACCAGGAGGCAAAAAATTGCCCTTGGGATGTCTTCTCAGATGATGTTTACATTGACCACTTTTAGGATATTATCACAAGCTTTATGATATTTTGATCTTTTCAAGTCATACTTTTTCATTGTATACACAGACTTTCAAATGTGAATCTTGGCTTCATTTATTTTAAAAGGCAGTGAAAGAAATATAATTTAATGTTAAATCTGAAAAATTTTACGCTATTTTCATAATCCTTTGGAGCCTGTTTCTTAGGATTGTCATTATGGTAAATTGTTATGTAAGTCTCGGTTTTTCTGAACTTCCCATTCCTGTGCAGATTATTCAGCTTTCACAAGTGAGAAACTATTTCTCTCTTCATTTTTTTTCCTCTTCTCTCCCCTTCTCTCTTCTTTTGAAGAAGAATGGTAAGTTCTCTAATTAGGATATGATACTGGAGAGAGAAGTGAACACAATTAGCAAATTATATTCTATTAAATACTGTTTTTTAATTGCAGTGGGTTCAAGACATTTGCTGTTGAAACCCACCACACTTGTTACTAGTATCTCCAATACCGACTTGTTTCCCCTATTTTAACTCTTCAGCTTTCTCATAGGGAACTACTTTTAGTGCATTTTATTAGCTTTGATAGATAATAAACGCAAATACAAGTGCCATTCTTTGTTGTATACACAGTATTCCAGTATTTCAGATTTATGAAGATGGTTTAAAAATAGCTTTTTTTCATTTGTTTCGTACTTAGATTGCCCTGATTTATAGTTCTGGTGAGACCTGTATAATAGGTACTTAGTGTGAAGAAACTGTGTTCCTCTGTATCCTGCAGAACTATGTATATTTTTAGAGAATTGTTCTTGAATGCTTGGTTCTAATTGTTGGCTGTACATTCCTGATAAAAATAGCACTGCTGCTATTTGAGTGCATTTTATAATTTTTTAAGTTGAAGGAAAAAATCTGGAAGATTCTGAGAAACAGAAAATATATTAATTTTCCTGTGAATATGCTTCCTCCAACAACGTGGAGGCACAGAATTTCATCAAAGAACAAAATCAGAATCCTACTTTGTGAAAAGAGGAAATGAAGTTACAGAGAAATACAAATTCAGTAAAAGACTAATTAACACTTCAAATAATTTATTAAAGAAAAGTCTGAAATTGCTCTAATAGTATATCTTGATAAGTCTTTTAGAATATTATGTTGCTCATATCTTACAGAAAACCTCAGTACTGAAGGGTTCTGTCTCCTTTATTCCTTTCCGGTGTTGATTGTTTTACTTTTTATTGTCCATTGCATCTTTTACAAAGCAGTTGTGTCAGCAACTCATTTTAGGTGCCTTTCTAGCTTAAAATCATTGCTGTCTTATACTTTAATAATCGTTGGTGCTAATTTATTATTTGCACACAGACCCCCTGGATTTGTTAGTTTATGAATGTTCTAAAAGTTAAATGGATCAATTTTATCTTTTCTCATTATTTTAATTAGATTTTATGATCTCCTTTCCTTCCACAGACCATAATCTTCACACCCACTGGGTTGAGTTTTTCTTCTTTGTTTTCTCAGTTCAAGAGTATAAATCCAGATGCTACCATACACCCACATCATTAAAAACTACCTTAATGATCATTGCCTTTCAGACCCAGATGACAGGACATTAAGAGAAGATGAAGCATCTTAGTATTTCCAGTCCTACCTTCCCCTTCAAACCTTTCGGGTGATGCCACTCCATTTGCATAACAGTCAGCATGTCCTAGAAAGAGACTGTAGCTCTCCTGTTCCATTTGCCAGTAGCATTATGTACCTGATCCTGGTCCTAGTACCAGGGTAAGAGTTAGACCCATTAAACTGTCCATCCCAGTTGCTGCACCAGACTGTAGTACTACTTTAGGGAGATCCTGAATTCCTACTAATCTAGGAAACCCAATACCTTTCAGACTGGTTAGAAGTGAGCTTATTTCTGAGACTATATATTGTAACACCTAGGAACACAGTGTCTGGAGCTGAAACTGAGCAGCTGTTAGAGATCTCTGAAAGGAACCACACAATTAGAATTGAGAAACAGCTTTACACCACTTTCCCATTTCTTTGCATGGGAAGACTTTTCTTGGATGTTGGGAGGTATCAGCTGTGCAGCCACTCTTTCCTTGTCTTATATGCTTGCTATGAGTTTGAATGCTCACTGAAAGGAAAAATAGTGATGTGAATTATGTTAGATTCTTAAGCTGTTTTGATCTGGTACAGCGTATCTTGTTTGGTGTCCTGCCTCTTATGAGCTTTGTGTTATTACAGTGGATTTTATTAGTTATATCTATAACTCTTCAATATCTGCAGTAATCCTGGTGTGTTTTTCTGAGGAACTAAGACAAATATGGTTACTCTGGGTCTTATACACCTAAAGTTTTTACGTTTTGATGAAATGTTTGGTGAAAAAAATTGGTGATTGGGCCAAGGGTAGAGGCTGAATGAGTTGTCCTGTCTGCATGCTGTAGGGTGGCTGCTACCTACTTGCTATATCTTCAGCTTGCACTAGTAGAATTTGTGGAGAAGTTAATCAATGGAGTATCTTTGCAAAGCAGGTGTTAACTTCCAAGTTTATAGAAGAATGTAATGTACTTATTTTTCTGTGCTACCTGAGATATAGATACACAGATAGTTACGTGTATTTCAACTTGCGTTCATGCTGTATCATTATGGGGTGGTAATAAAGGCAGTAGTATCTCCCTTTGGAGACAGTGTGATCCTTGCAGTAAGATTAGACTTTTCCTATTAGAGTTTTTGACTAGTTATCCTGAACTGAATTCTTACCTCTTGCTAAACGTAAGCTCCCTTGAAAAAATTGTGAGGACAAGGTATATAAGAACATGCAATTTTTTTCTTTTGTTAAAATTATGTTAGGGAAGGGGATTTCACAGGGATTTAGGCATAGTCAAACCAACCGTCTTGGGAGGAGCTATTGATACCTGGATATCTTATTAGGTGTTCCTTACCTGTCATAGGAGACTTGCTTCCAATGTTTGCTTTCTTCTGGAATTGGTAAGTCTTTGGTTTTCATTGAGTTTTGTAGAGATAGGGTTCCAATCCTATGAAAAACATATAGATATAAGAAAAGTATGTAAAGATGTGCAGAGATAAAGATTGTTGGAAAAGTTGAGATGTTTTTACACTGTTTTCCATGATAGTCTTCATGAAAATTACTTATCTGACTTCCAGTTGCTTTTTTCCAATAGACAAAAATTTACAGTCAAGATCAGAAAGTCTATGCAAAGGGGATGGGCCCTCCCTCTGTTTCTTCTGGGTTAGGTTTCTGTGCAAAAATTTTCACCCAGAGCTGCAAAACCTCCCATGAAGTTAGGTAAAGAGCTCTCATATTTCTCTGGTAAGTTACTGTCTGTCTACTATTTCATTTTTAAAATGAATCTATATTTTTTATTCTTCCTGATGTGACACTAACTCCACTAAAGTCCAAAGGGAAAGAGAGGAGCTGTAGCAGATGGTAGATAGTGTTGAAGAGAATAAAGCCCCTTTCATTTCTCCTGGATTACTTAGCTCTCCAGCATTAGATGTATTCTGTTTGGATATAGGAAATACAGTTTGTGCTTTGTTAAATAATGACTTGATCACAGCTCAGAGATAAAAATTGTAATGTTTCATTCAGTTGCAGTCCCAGTTGAAAGGGGGGTAACTTGGTTTAAGTGGAAGCAGAGAGATGTAAAAAAACTGATAGAAATTGTAATTACCAAACCCTGTTATTTTTCTACAAGACTGTTGGAAACCAGTTACCCCAAGTACGCAAAAAGGTTTCAAAATGTGGCACACTTACAAAGGTATATAATGCATTGCAGTGTTCCAGCTCTTGTACTGACACATGACAAATCTCTTGGACTGCATAGATATTTATAGGATTAATATTGCTGCCTGACCTGTGATAAATCTTGCATCTAGTAACACTTGAAAAGGCAGAAACCCCAGCTTCCAGTGATGTTTAGTTGTTGAATTACTTGTAGCCTTTCAGAAAAGGTAGCCTGAAAAGGAGTGTGAATTATTGGGGAGCTTCCTTATCTTCTTACAACATTGTCAGGCCGCTAGGAGGTCTGTGTGCAACACCTAACTTTGTAAAGTTTTGGCGATGAAGTATCATGTTTCAGGTCCCAATCTAACCTTATCAAACAAGATTTTTAACATTTTCAGGGATGAAGGGTTTCTTAAATAGGACTTTTTGTAGAACACCTAATATATGTAAAAAATGCCTTACCCGATTGGCATAAAATCTACATAAACAGGTGTAGCTTATTAGAAGTAGTAATATAAGTCAAATAGCAAATCATAAGAAAATTAGTTGTATGGATGGAATGGCTTCCTCCAGCGTACTTGAAATTCTGGCTGTATAAAGTGAGTAGCAATGCACTGTATTTGCAGAACTGTAATATTGCCATACTTATAATTTTAATCATGTTTCCTTATTAGCAGTTTAATTTTGTTTTTTCTGTTAAAGGGCCTTGACTTTTTCTTTTCTGAACAAAGACAACCAAAAACATTTTTGAAGGTAAAACAGATTTTATTGGAGTATCATATAATTGATTTTCCTGTATGTTTGCTTCCAGTTGCTTTTGATGGCTCTTTCAGGTGTAAGAAACTCTTTATTTGTCATGAGTCTGATGTCATGAAAATGATCCTTTCTATCTGAGATAATTCATTACTATCTTGTGGAGATGCATTGAAAAAAATCCTGCCTTTAGCTTCCATTGTGTATGTCTAAAAAGGAAGTGAATGTACTTAGAAGGAGTGGAGACCATCATTTGCTCAGATGCTGTACTGATGGGGCCACAGAATTCTTCTAGATATTTAGATAACTTTGAGTGTTACAATTTATTGGGAAAAAAAGTATCAGGAGAGATATTGGAGCTTTATTCTTAATGTTGATTTTACTTCTTTTGATGACTGAGGGAGGAACTGAGTGTAAATAATTAAATCCTGATGATAAATATCAATAGATTTACATCCCAAAAGGTTACAGTGTACTGAGCAGTTCTGGAGTGTACAGGGATTTGCAGAAGCACGTTGCACATGCACATAAGTCAGTTAAAGGTGGTTAATTTTAAAAAAGTTTTACAAGGTTGCATTGATTTGTCTACACACATTGATTACATACATACATTGTATGTAATCTTAATTAAGCAATCTTAAATCACGCGGCTGGGGGGAAAACCCACAGCTAGCATTTTATGCTTAACAAAAATAAATAAATAAATAATTTTATTTAGTATGCCTGATGTTGTTCAGTGTAGAAAATCGTCTACCAAGAGATCACTCAATTTTCTTACAATGGGGGGGCCAATCCTTGTTTAAGTGATATTGGGGAACTTCAGGACAGTATGAGTTTTATCCTGGATGCTTTTTACATTTTTGGGCTCTCTAGGTTTAGAGTCAGTCTACAAAATGATAACTTTTTCCATTAATTACATTACTGTCTTGGGCTCTGTTGTGAAATTTGCAGAGCAAATAAAGTTAATGAGTTTTCTCACAAATGCAGCTGTGTCCTCCTTTACGTTACCACTGACACAGTCTAGCCACAAGCAGGCTCTGGAATCAGAAGCCATGGTAATTGCTTCCTTTGTTGTAAATACGTAATGTCAGGTGCTTACATATAAAATTGTATGTATGCATATATATACATATGTATATGTAATGCATGCATTTATATATATCTATCTATATCAAAATGATTATAAATTTCAATATATATATTAAGAGCTATGTATTTTTAAGCATTGATCAGTATCGATACATAAATAAATATATATACCTGCACAGTATATCGGAGAAGAGGACATTTTAAACCAATTTTGTTTGTCAAGAACAGTATTATTTAGATACTGGTTTTGCCTTTTGGCCTCACCACTATTGTCACTTGTTAAAAGTGCAGAACTTGTGGTTTTAGCTAAAAAGTCTTTCAGAATGTTTCAAAAGATTCCGTGGTTTAACTGCTATTTTTCTAGACACTTTTAATAATACTCTCTAAAATGAAGCATTTGTTTTTTTTCAGGACGCTGGGCTGGGCTCTAGGTTTGCAAGGAAGAGAAATTGTATGTCACATGAGATAGTATTAAAAATACAAATTCTTTCTATGGAAAATGATGTAAAGGACAGCTTCTTATTCTAAATACAGTAAGCTTGCTCATGACCATATGAAATCGTTATAGTCCTGTTATTCACTTAGTCCATTCATGAAAAAAAAATTAATGTTAAGAAAATGAAATCAAGTTTAGTGTAAAACAAAAGACAGGAAATCTCCTTTAAAAGCTCACAAAGGGAGATCTACCTAAACAAAGCAAGTATAATTCTAGAACATGCAACTGAAAGGGAAAAACATAGGCTTAATTATGGGATTAGCTGTCTCTGGGAGCGGTTCACTGTAGAATATACCAGTATATTACAAAAATATCTTGTAGCACTTGAAAAATGGAAAGAGTGGTAATTACACTGATCCCAGATTTTAAAAAGGAAGAAAGAGTTGTGTGTCTGGAAGCCTACAAAATGTAGCCGGTTTAGGTCAGCTCAGTTAAATTATATGACATCTTAAACATTATAGGTAATGTCTTTTCAAGGTAGTGTTCCCAGCTTAATGCAGATAATGGGATAATGAGGCATTTATGGAAATAATATTTTAAAAGTTACAAATGTACTACTTTCTAGCAAGCATGATTACGCACAAACAATAGGTCCATTCAGGAAATAATTGGAGATATTCATAGTGTAGAAGAGAAGGAATTGAACTTCACTGAGCTTAATGACTTTTACTTGTGTCCTAAAGGCTTCTTATGTCCTTTTTATAAACATTTCTCCCTTCTATAGTGTAGTTACATTGTGGTTTTAAAATGTGTTCATCTCCGCTATCACAGGCACCAAAATTTCACACATTTTCAAATCCTTCTCAGTCCTGTATGCCCTTTGGAAAGATGGTGTTATTTCATATGCCCAGTCTGCTGCAAAGGAGCTGGAAGTTTGCCCAGATAGGTGTTTTTCCGTCAGCTGGTACCTGAAGTGGTGTAACTGGGCACGAAGCCCTTCATTTGTGGGTGCCCCTCCTTGTTAAATAAACTCAACAGTCCTTCTGACTTGTTTGCTTAGTTCTGCAGACACAGGATGCAGTTTTAATTTCCCGTCAAAAAGTTATTGCATGACTTAAAAACCCCAAATTTTGTTTAGAAAAAACAAGAAATCAGAGTTGGAAAAGTCTATTCGTAGTCTTCCTTGATAGGCTGGAGAACCAAAGTTGATGCAGAGGGTAGAGCGTGATGTAATAAATCCTGATATGTAAGTGATGGACTTCTTGTTGACTTGGTATCTGGTGGTATGTGAAGCTAATGGAGATAATGGAATGTGATAAAGAGGAAAAGAATAGGGAAAAGGTGAGGAAATTAAGAGGGAAGGCATCAGATAGAAACAGGAAAACTGTGTATTGCAGCAAATAGGTACATTTAAAGAGGATGCTAGTCACCAGGGATACCTCTTTTTTTGTGATTGTCAGGTCAAAGAGCTTATTTTGAGCTCTGCTTTTTCTTCTATGCATCTTGAAGATTTCACTTTCGTTGCTTCTCTTCTTTCTCTCTCACAAATTTATTATCAATTATCCACTATGTTTCCAGGAAGACCCTCAAAACCTATTTGTTTTTCTCCTGTGGATCTTTTCTTTGCTCATGGCACCTTGCCTATGGCTGTTCTTAGGAGACTGTAACTTGGAAGAAAGTGCTTAATGCAGCTTTCCAGGTGATTTCTTGACTCCTCCTGACTTAACTTAGAGGTGAGCACTTACAAATTTGTACTGATGGAGTCCAAAGTGTCCTATTGGATCATCTCACATGGCCTTTTGTATGTCACAAGCCATTACATTTTACCTTATTTTAACTGAATATCCTCCCCCCTCATCCACCTAAGCATATCCCCTCAAAAGACATTCACTTTATATTCACAATCATCCTAGGTGTTTTCTTGGTCACTTACTGTTTGGCATTTTAAAATGTCTGTTCATTTTCCGAGATGAATTTATCTGAATACATCTTCCTGTTGTGGTTTCTCTCTAATGCACTGTTGCATTTGGTAATACAGTCATAGCTGCCAAGTCTTTTTAGTAGCTGATGGAGTGTTAACACAGCAGCTGAAGCTTTTTGCTACAGATTCAGTGTGGTAAACCTGTGATTTATCCCAGTTACATCCTGAACACCAGTCTAAATTAGTTTTGTTGTTTGTGTTCTCATAGAGGAAAAATGATGCTTTTGAGAGGGATAGCTTCAGTCTTAAACTTGCTAATCATCTCTCAACCTGTTTGATAATATTAAGGTATGTGTTGTTATTATGTGATTCTGTGAACTGCAGAGTTAGAAAACAAGATTACATCTATGGGATTAGGTGTTTTCAGCCATGGTGCTTTATTATCTGTCAAGATATAAGCTTTGTTCTGTGAAATCTCTGTTCTATGAAATGATGTTTGTTTGTCCTTCGTTCATCATCCTGTAATTTTTATAAGATTAAGATGAATGCCAACTTTCCATAATTTTGAGTGGAACCACAATAAAATTTACTTGACTTTAGATTCCAGGACATTCCTTTTAGCTTTCTGAATATTTGCTTACAGTAGCAGTCTGTACTCCTCTTAATTTTGTAGTCTAATCTACCGGGGGGGGTAGTGTCATCAGTAACAGCGACTTCTGAGGAGTTTAGAGTTCACATTGTCCAGACCAGCTAATTTTAA
>WAAB01002897.1:121766-152141 GCA_013389865.1 Piaya cayana | reverse complement strand
AGTTACCTACATTTCATACTCATTTAAAGCCATTATCATAAACATTAATTTAACTGTTTGCTAACTGTATTCCCTTTGTCTACTGAAAAAAAAAAATTCTGAACATGTTGAAAAAAAGCCCTAGTATATTATTAGTAGAGAAATACTTGCCTCATGGCTGTACAAGAAATCTACCTATTGCAGTAGAAAATTTCAAACAATGTTAGGATTAGAAGCTGTTTAAACATGTTTAAAGTGCTAATACTTTTTTATACCTTGTACCTTATATTATGAAAACTCAGTGTTGTGACTGCTAAGTTCCATGTAAATATTTATTCAGCAATGCCATATTCACTGAATCAAATCTGTATGCCTGCACTTATGAAACTGGCTACTGTCAATTAAGAAAAGTTCACTGAAGTCTAAGAGTACAATGAAGAGATTCTTAAACTAAGTAAAGCAGATGCAGTAGTTCAGCTACAATTTGTATATTTTTCATAAAAGTAACAAATTCTGGGGGAATCCTAAGTGTACTTTTGTGGCTGCACACAGATTTATTTATTGGGTTGACAGTTAACTTGGTTTTCCTAACTAGGGCTTTACTAAGCCTTTCTTTAGAGAAGAAGTAATAATTGTACTGTATTTGCACTCATGGGAATTGGTGAAACAGACATAAAGGAGCAATGCAAAGTTGATTTTATACTATTTCCACCTGTAAAAATGTGGCCCTAAGACTTCAAAGCAAATTTTAGTATTTCTTCTGAGGAGCAGACATGTGGGATACATGTTTGGATAAACTTTGCAAGTGTGAGTGTAGTTAAGTGCTGGCAGGGGTCAGTCAGGGAAGTGCTGTGGAACTAAGTAATCCTTTCTTGTCAGAAGTGCAAGAATGTTTTTCCCAGTTGATAAAGAAAATGGTTTTTTACAGCTCTGTTTTCTTTTATATGGTGAGACTAAAATTACATTGTTTCTGTGTGTGGGGAAAAAATGCTCATTGTATTAAAAAATCATTTTAATAAATGATCAATTATGTGGTTTGCTTGAAAAAGTGACAAGCTGGAGTGTTTCTGCTGTGATGAATTCATCTGGATATGGTATTGACTTAAATTATTTTAAAAATGTTTTTAATTTCTCTGTCATGTTATTTGAGGCTAAATTAACCTTGGGCTTTTAAAGCAAGTACATTCTATAGATGGATGAATTAGTCAATAGCTGGATGAATTGGCAATAAAAAAAGTGTTCCTTAGTCAGATCTGGGAAATGTAGTGGTTCTACAGTTAGTAATATTGACCCAACGCTTTATTTTAATTTAGAAAGGTATACCATACAATCCCCAGGGATCTTCTGAATAGTTTAATACACTTGGAATGGCTAAGGAACTGAGGAATAAACAAAAGTTAAAGTAGGAGTTATTTTTAAATTACCCTAATAAATTAAAATTACGTGTTAATAATTTTAATCTGGAATAGAACTTTTCTTAGAAACTGACCTAAAACATGCTTTTGTACACAGAAGACCTGATTTCAGAAGTGATTGATACCTTTGAGCGGTCACTTATGTCTGAACAGTTTTACCCACCTCTTGTATAACATTGTTGTTTGTTTTTATAAGACATAGATGCAATCTAAAATATAAGTGATGTTTTAGCCCAGGACAGAAAAACTAAAGATGATTGTCAAAACCAGAAAAGAGAAAAAGAATACAACTTTAAAGTGTTTTGGTTACTATCTCTGTTAATGTTCAAGATTTACCAACTCTAAAGTACTTTTCATGATGAAAGTTCTTTCTAAACACTCACGTAGAACTATTTATTTAAAGACTTCTGGTAAGAGGCTGAAAGGAATGTACTGGGAATGTCACTTTATGGAGGCTGACAAGTCTTTTAGTAGACAAGATTCTAAGTTTCTTTTTTTTCCCTACTGTTTCAGTCTTGAGTAATAGTTATACTCATGAAGGAAGGAAGGAAGGAATTGTCTAAATATATTGTTTGTAATTACATCCACCTATTAATAAACCTGTCACCTGATCTCATATTTTGCTAATAATAGCAAGATTTTTAGTCAACACCAAATATTCTCTGTGATTTTCTTTCTAAAATCTATTTTTTAAAAAGTTAGCTATCAGCCTTATAAACTACGATTGATTTAAAAATATTAATATGATATTGTACTCCATACTGTATTTCAGAGTGATTCTAATTTGATTATATTTTGGTTATATTTTAATTTTTGCAAAATAAAATCCTAATAACATCTACATCTACCTCTAGTCTTAGAATATACCTCCGTAATTAAAAAATATAACTGAACAATGTTTGAAACAGGTAACACCAAACCACACAGTAATCAAACAAAGAACAAAAATGCTTCTATTCACTCTCCAGTCATTCTGAACAATTCAAATTAGGTGTAAAGTGTAGAAAAGGAGAGCAAAATGTTCTAGTTCTCGCAGATCTGAGAAATATCTTTCTTAAAGCTTCATTTCTCAATAGCCCCTTGCCTTAAAAGCTAGTTTTACACGATATATTTAATCAAAATGGTTAAGATTACCCAATGACAGTACGATGTTCAGCTTCCTCCCAGCAGTATCACAGCAGTTCAGCATGATATCCCTCCCTCAGTTTCAACTTCCAAGCCAGTTCCTCCCAGCACCCTGCAATATACATCAAGCATGTTGTGGGCAAGCTGTGCAGTCCAAAGGCCAGAGCTGGGAGGCAGCGTAGTGACTGCATTGGGCAGGACACAAAGAACTCACCAGCCCCCATGCCAGCTGCACTGGGGACTTTCTGTGTGTCCTCCTTCACTGTATTGGTTCCAGTCACTTTGCTTTTGTTAGCTGTAAAAATGGTTAAACCTTTACTTTTAGAAATATCATGTGGAGTAGATAGTCAAAAGGTATAATCTACATAAGGGTATTTCTAAAGCAACTTCTCTGCCACAGAGGTTGCTGTTATCATGTTCTACTGTGATCATGCTGCAGCAGTTGGACTTAAGAGAGAAACTGCATAGTTATAATCAGATCAATAAGTTCAGCAGTGTACCGTTATCTTTTTCTGCTTGTCCATAAGGACAATAAGATAGCATGTCTTGCACTTCAACATATTCTATTTACTTGTACAATCATTTCTCATATACGTGCACAATAGGTGAAGTGCCTCGGGTGACGTGATTCTGTACTGGTTTATTTTATATGCTGACAGAACTGCGAGAATGCAACAAACTGGAATGAACTGTTAGATACATTAGTATATATAATAGTGGCTGGTCTTGATGGGGCTGGTTAGATGTATGGTGCCTCGAGAGGCATGAGTGAATGCTAAGTCTACCTTTCTGTGTGATGTGTTGTCTTAAAAATCTCCTTTCTAGCAAAGGAGCTCTGTTAAGAAAATGTCCTTCAGTACAAAGCCATTTGACAGAAATACACTTGTTTCTTTGTGCCTAAAACTGTGACATGTATGCATTCATTCTATGAAGTGGAGTGTGCTTTAAGTTGTACATTTGCATGGTTATTTGCTGTACTGGAGCTAACCAAAATTTAGTGGTCAAAATATCTGAAATGATTGGCACCTAGAAAAAATTATAGGGCTTTTTTGCCGGTTTTAGCAGGCAGAGCACCTGCAGCAGCGCAGACTAAATCATCTAAAGGGAAACACAGAGACCGCTGTAGCTACCTGACAGCATTGCACCCTTGTTTTATACAAGTACAATAGTGGTAACAGTATTTTCTTGTTTGTAGGGGACTTCCATTTGTTTTCCTGATGCCAAAGAGCATCAGGGGACTGCTGAACCTAGGAGTGACTGGCATAGTAATTCAAAAATCTGTGAACCTAGGAGACACTGGGATAGTAATTCAAAAGCCTGTGAGTGGTCTCAGCAAAACAACCGCTGTGCTAAAAAAGAGGATGTTTCAGATCATGGGAGCAGTCATGAGAAAGAAAGGCAGCCAAAGGTAATAGGACTGCAGAAAATAAAATCTAAGGAAATTAGGGGGGTGGAATGGAAGATGGTTGTTTATGGATGAGCAGTCTATTTGTATTTTTATCTTTCAGCTTCTAAAAGTTGGATTATTTGAAACAGAGCTTGCTCCTGAACTTGAGAAAAAGTGAAAAAAAAATGGTGCTCAGGCATCGCTGTCATGAATTTTCTGGTTGCCTTTTGTTTTCTTGGTTTCTGGGCTGGATTGGGTCCATTCATTCTGTAGAACAGAAGGGGGGAAAAAGTGAGCACTCTTACTGGTGTTGGCTACTTACATGATGAGGCGAGGCTAAAGGAAAAGGGAACATGGCAATTAAGTAATTTAGTTCACACAAAAGAGGAAAGAATTTGTGACAGGACCTGGGGGATTATGACATTTCAATACTACATTTGGAGTTTATTGGAACAGAAAATAGAACAATTAACTTAGAAAAACCAAAACAAAACCCCAGAGAAAATACAGGATGCCAAACAATAGAAATAAAAGAGTTTGTAAATGCTTCTCTTCCCCCTGCTAAATCCCCTTATGGACTGGGCCTTTCCTTCGAAGTTGTTGCTATTGTTCCTCAAACCCCATGACTGGCTTGCAAGCATCACACACTCCCACTGTGTAGAAAGGTATTTAGAATGTGTCCTGCTGTCACCCTGGAGGCCTGGCTGAGTGATCACTCCTTCCTCTTTGAAGTAATCTCTGAACTGGTATGTTTGCCACTTGCTGTCCCTCTCCACCTTCTGTACTTCTCAAGGAAGATTTTCTGATGTGATGCTGGGGATGGACGTGGAGGTGAAGGGCCTGGTGTGAGGAGGGTGTCCCAGTACATGGAACGGTTGTTGAGATATACAGATACCCTTCATTGCAAACATCATTTGAGCAGATGAGAAGTTGCTAGAACTGAGCCAATGATGCTGAAGTTCTTGGGTCCTTCCCTGTCAGCGAAGGGAGACAAGGACATCAGATGATCGTCAACAGGTCTCAATTTTATTGATCTCAGCATCTGGTTAAATACAGTCATTAATGAGCTTCATACATATTGCAAAAGCTGAGCTCCTTATTGGTTAGTGAGCTAAATGTCAACCCCTCCTATATTGGAACTTTTGCTGTTAGCAGGCTCGGTTACATCCGCATTTTACATCCTGCTGTTGTACAACATCAGCTACTTCATTATCGGCAAGGGCATTATATTCCTATAGCATACATTACATCTGTTCTCAGCCAAGCCCCTAAGCCTAAACTGCGAAGCCAGCTGTCAAGGCCAAGACCATCTTCTTCTTTTAGCGCATGTAACCCTGATTGGATGTCCTTTATCTTTTTGTGGATTGACTCAGCATGATCAGAGAGATTCATGCAGCACATCCCTTCAAACTCCTCACACCTGTGGCCTTGAGCTAGTAATAGAAAATCTATAGCTGCACGATTCTGCAATACTGCATGATTTACACTTTCCACGTCCTGGGTCATCATTTCAAGCACCTGCGTGGTTTTGTTAAGTTCATCTTTAGCCCAACATCCCAGTTGCTTAGCCAAATTCATTGCTTTATTTGCGGCACCTCCGGGCAGAATTGTAGCAACCACCACTTGTTTAAACTCACTCCAGAATCTCGGTTCCCCAGTGTCCGCACAGTCCAACTCGTGCAGACTCCTTTTGTCACGGGAGGGGTTGGACCATTTCATCAACATAGTGATGTTTGGATGGAACTTGGAAAGTTTTCCCAAATAACATGGACCTCCTTGGGGTTTTATTGGGATCCCATTCCATGCTCTCTCTCCGCAAATTAAGAATATTCCTTTGGGCAGCGCTAAGGCTTGGGTGATGTTGCTACCATTGCAGTTACTATACACCTGTTCATAGACCCGACCTGTGTCCAGGTTGGAATCCATAGTAGCCCAGTGCCGTCTATTCCTGTTCCAATTCTTGTTATCAATCGGTACAAAGCTGACCCATCCTCTGGTTCAATTCCCTATAGAAGCATTCGCACTACCAAAGAGATCTAACTCCTCTGGTGGCGAGAGTAAAGTCTCATTCAGAGACATGATAATTTTGCACTGTCAACATCCATCCTGCTGTGCTTGCTTTAGGCCCGTAGGTGTGGAACAATTCCCAGTCAGGATCGTTTCATTAAGCAATGTATCATTATTTACCAACCCCACAAATTCCTGTACACTCCATACCAGAAGGCCTATCAAGCATGTTCTAAAGGGATTGTTCACTCCCCCCTAAGCTCAAGCAAATTCATGATTGCCCCGTCATGTGAGCTATTGTGACCCAAATGTTTTCTCTTGGATTATTGAATTGCTTATACCCTGCATTATTTGCTGCTAAGCTGCATATTAACAGAAACACCGTCACAAGGACCTTCATCTTTAAGAATTTCAACAAAACGCTGTAGCTGTATGGTTCAAGGTCCCGCAAACAGCACCACTATCCCGTCGTCAGCGTCTTGTGTGTCCATTTCCTGTCCTTCTCCATCAGGGCGCTGACGATTTTCTGCCGTAGACGCTGGCTTAGTCCACTTGGCTTGTACCCACAAGGGGCCTGCGGGAGCAGAGACACAGAGATAACCTCTTCCCCAGTACAACACCTTGGCAAGTTGTTGCCAAATACCTCTTTTGGGATCCTTGTACCTGACCCAGATTTCTCTGTTCTCTTTAACCTTCTCCCCATCCCCCTGGCAATGCCTTATTGCAGAGAGGAGTTCTGCGTCACCAAAAATGCATAGGTGATTGATCACATACAACACCTTTGACAAACACATCTGAGGGTCTTTTACACTCTCATGCTTGGCGAGATACCGTTTTCGGGTGCCATTAGCTCTCTCAATGATGGCCTGACCTGTGGGAGAGTTGGGAATTCCTGTGACATGTTTGATGTTCCATTCTGTCATAAATTTCTGAACCTTAGCACTGGTATAGGCTGGGCCATTGTCTGTTTTAATACTTCGTGGGACTCCCATAACAGCAAAACAACTTAGAAGGTGTCTTATTACATGCAACGCTTTCTCCACGGCCTGTGCAGTGGCCCAAATATATTTGCTATGAGTATCCACCGTAACGTGAACATATTTAAGGCTACCAAAACTCTGTACATGGGTAACGTCCATTTGCCATTTCTCATTCGCTTTGAGACCCCTTGGATTTATTCCACAACTCAGTCCTAGACCTCCATTATGATAGCTGCAAGTAGGGCATGCTCGAACTATCGCTTTTGCATCCTCAATTTTCAGCCCAAATTCTTTTGCTAGGCCCTTAGCATTCTGGTGATATATATTATGCACCTCCCTAGCCAATATGTGTTTGCTAACTGGGCATGTGTTTTCTGCTACCAGGGTTACTAACTTGTCTGCTCGTGCATTTCCTTCTCCTAAACCCTCATTCCATTTATGACTTCTAATGTGGATAACCGCATACGCTGCTTTTCTTGCCCTTAATGCCCTTTTAAAATGTAGTAACAGTTCATACAATCTCTTATTATGCACTTCCCTAATAGCGGCATCCTCAATACGCCTAGCCACTCCGGCTACATATAACGAGTCCGTCACCACATTCAATGGCCCCTTTAAGTTCATCACTGCCCACACTACTGCCAACAATTCCAAAGTTTGCAAGCTATCTGAAGGGTCGGTTTCCAGGAGCTTATGTTTCCATTGTCCTTTTTCCTGCCAGGTAATTGCTGCCGTCCGCGATTTCTTTCCAGCATCCGTAAAGGCAGTTGTGGCTCCTGCGATGGGCGAATCCTCTCGTAGGGGTCTCACGATCCAATCCCATTCTGTCATCCATTGCAGAGTTTTAGGCGCCAGTTTGCCTGTTATTATAAATGCTCCCGAGCCTAACATGGTTTCCTCAAGTTTGTTCGAAATTAATCAAATACCAATCCAAGGTTTCCTTGTTCATCGGGAGCCGAATTGCTCCCGGCTCTGAACCGGTTACTTCAATAGTTCTGAGATGTCCTTTTTTGATTAGGGCTGCTACTTGCGCAATTTTTGAAATCAAAGTTTTTCTGTGTTGTAAAGGCAGAGATAACCATTCTAATACCCTGAGCTCCCCCATTTTCTTTTCAAGCTGCGAGAGAGCCCCAAGGAGATGATGTGGACCGTTCCAAACCGTAACATGAATCGGTTACATCCGCATTTTACATCCTGCTGTTGTACAACATCAGCTACTTCCTCATCGGCAAGGGCATTGTGTCCTTGTCAGTACCCTTGGCCTATCTAGGCCTGGTGTATCAAGTTAGGCTGAGTATGTCCCTTCTCGTCCAACCATTCTTGGACGAGCTCCTCCACACTTCCCAGTCCTGCTGGTCATTTTAATACACTTACCCCTGACTATAAGCAGCTAGAAAGAACTGCAAGGAGATATGACTGCAGCACATGAAGTTCCTTCAGAGCCCTTCTGCAGGTAGAAGGCAGTGAAAAGTTCTGCTTACAGCAGAAGTACATGAGAAAGGAGAAAAATATTTGTGGAAATACTTTTCATACAATAAGCCCTGAGAATTTAATTGAAATAAAAGACAAAAAGAAGGATTTGGATCACCTAAAAGAAGAAATCACTGTGTTGAAAGAAGAGAATGATGTTGAGACAAAACAGACTTGTCAGTAGAAAAATTTGTAGGAAGAAAGAGAAAGACCTGAGAATGGAAATTCAAGTGTTCTCATCTGAGGTATGAAGGAAAGGGAGACCAGCAAGACGAAAGAGAAGAGATGTGGAGCATGCCAAAATAAAATATTTACTTAAAGTGAAAAGGAGCACAAATGTGAGAGGTAGTGAGATATTCCACTTCATTCCTGTACTGCATACCTGAAGATAAGTGCCCATATTCTTACAGACTATTTTCTTGATTATCACTGATTGTTATTCAGCTCTCAGCAGTACACAATGTATCTGAGCAATCAAAATGGCTATAAATCCCTGTGTAATACCAGAATAAATGCTGCAAGGGAATTATGTCAAGAGTTGGTGAATAACTTTAGACATGAAGAAACAAAGAATGTATCGATCTGTTTCTTCCTCTTGAAATGCAAATTTGCCTTTTGAGTAGGAATCAGCATCTTCATAAGACTCTAGTCTTCTGCTGCTCTCCCTTACCCTCAGGTCAAGCACGTTTCTGTATTATTAATATATATAAAGAAATAGATATCTGTGTTTCATTGTCACCCTGCTACTGAGAGATAATACTGAAGAAGATGGCTGAGATACAGACAGATGACTCTGGACAAATAACTTAGTTGACCAAGGTCCGACCTAAAACTGTAGGGAAGTTGGAGTGGATTCAGTATTCTGGGTGAGCTGAGTATCAGGCTTTGCCATTAACCTAAAAGATGCTGTTCCCTTCCTCTGTTTACATCTTCTCTCACTCCTGTTCTCCTACTGTTTAACTTGTACCAGTACTGGGACCCACTGGACCTCTCCAAGAGTTGATTCAACTGACTCGCCTGGCAGAAAACCAACCCAATCACACAGTTTTTTCTCATGAAAGGATCTAATGAGCACCACCAGAAGGCAGGAAGGGAAAGAGCAGGAGCAGAGTCAAGGAGAAGATGCTAATGGGAGGAGAGAGAGGAGCAAGCAAGACCTTCCTCTTTCCTTCAGAAGGAATACTAGACTGGCTCATCTTACCATGGAACTGCAGACCTAACAGCATTTTCCTGGGGCAAAACATCCAGCAATTGCACTTATTAACACAATGATAACATTTACAGACTAAGGATCTAAAATGGACTGTATATCAACTATACATTTATATATGGACTGTAAGACTATAATAAGAGAAGTAAACACATTGCTTATATAGTCTTGATCATTTATTACCTCTTCTACAAGGACAAAATATTAAATAAACCAAACAATAATGAGAAGCAATACAAAAAAGGGAGCCTTCCCTAAAACTCTTCTCTTGTTAACATCAACTTTTTTGCTTCCAAAGATTCTGAGAATCTTCTCTGCTAGTCTGCTTTCACTGTGAGCCAATATCAGAGAATTGAGCCAAAACTGAATTAAGATGTGAATCTTCGTTCACTGAAGTGTTCTGTGAAACAAAATTACAATATCATTAAGACCTACATTGTTCAGTGAATGGGAAATGGCAGAGAGTCTGGGGTTTTACTATGCTGGGATTAATTTAAGCTTCAGTAGTATTGGATCTTCCAATGTGCAGAGCATTAATGAAATGTATTTCTCTTCCTTTTTTTACTCTGTGCCAGTCTCCCCCATTTGCTGCTTATAATAGGACCACACACAGGATTGAAGACACTGCAAACTTAACTGCAATCTGGATTGAATTCAGCGTGAAGTAAAAATTCATGAAGGGTGCAGCAGAGTAGGCTTTCTCCAACACATTTTAAATAGAAGTTTTGCTTGAATATTTACACTGTTATTAATGCCTATTGTTTATAAAGCTTTTATCCAGTACTTTATGTTACTTAAAATTTATGGCCTGTGGCATAGTTTTTAGTATCCTAGAAAATGAAAAAGAAATTAAATACTTGACAATAAACAATGAAAATTACATATAGGTTTGCACTGTGTAGATGACAGATGTGATTATGAGGACTTGACTGTCAGTTCATTTAGAAATGATCTGTTTGAGCGTATTTTTCACGTGAGCTAATTTATCACTGAAATGGTTGCTAGGACGCTATACTTTGTAATTTGAAACTTGCCCCAGAAAAGAGCAGTTGTGAGTAGGTTTTTAAACATATTTTCTTTTTGGCAGCCTCTACATAGTGAAATTATTGATGCAAAATGGTTTTTATTATATCAAATTCCAATCTAACAAGCACTTATATCTGGACTTAGCTTTATTCAGAGTTGCAGATGATTCATATTAGATCTCTGAGTGAAGCTAAGCATGCATAAAATGGATCTATTTAGTTGGCCTTAAATTCCTGCTAACTTTCTGTGTCTAATATTTTCTTCTTGGTTGGCTCCTGTCAAAGATCTGACCAGGTCACTCTTTAGACCATTGAAATCTTTCTTCAATGGTCACTAGCTTTCACCACTGAACAAACACAGAGACTTGTGTAAAATGGAAGCTATGCGAATATGAGCTGGATTGCTTAAAAGCCCAGTGAGATGATGAATGGTGCATATTACATGCCTGCATGGCATACTAAGTCCTTTCAAATACTAGTCCCTGGCAATTTTTAACAAATCTTGTGACTTTCCTCTTACATTTTATGTGTCAGGGTATCTTTAAACACTTAAAGTCTATTCCAGATGATGCAGATGGAACTTGGATTCTGAGTGCAAGCACTGGAGATCATTCTTAACAGTCATGGCTGGTTTTTGGCAGAAGTGATCCCTGCAGGACCTTCCCTCATACAGAGTAAGACAGAAGGTGGCTGTTGTAGGGGCCATCCAGGCAAGCAGTCCTGAGTAAGTGGAAGGAGAAGGGAGAGGTAAGAAAGATAGAGAGCACTGAATCCTTGCAGTGGGATTATCCACTGGAAGGAAAAGGTCTGGGAATCCCAAATAGGGAATTTTCTACATCAGAAAGAAAAGATTTGCAGCTTTCTGCTAAGAATTATGAAAAATGTACAAATACCTATGAGTATAAATACTTAGCTAGATGGTTTTGATCTTACAGATAATTATGCTCCATAGTTACTCAAATATTATGAACTGAAGAATCCTTCTTGTGAGTTTGGGATCTAGGAGGCCTGACTCTTTATCCACTTACATCCTTTTCCTAAGTGACTAGTTAATGCCAGGGGAATTAGTCTCCATTTGAAAAAGTTCTGTCTTAATTTCTGAAAGTGTCAGAACGTGACCAGATAAATCAGTAGACATATAATCCCAGAGATGTGGTGGAATCCTGATTCAAAAGATGGCAAGAATCATGTTCATTGCACTTCAGCTGTGATTGATAAAAGTAATTTACAGCTGAAGAAAAGTGCATTACATGCTATTGTCATGAAAAGAAACCACAAAACATAGGGAAAAAGCCAGCTCACTCCTTGGAACATCTGGGAAAAGCAGATGAATGGAAGGCTGATCCCCCAGAGTATACAGGAGGCTGTGATCTGCCCACCCTCTGCTAACATCCCTTCGTCTCTGTTTCTGCAGAGATTTTTTTGTATCAGTCTTGATACAGTAAAGGAGTAAGTGTCAGCTTGGGGTTGCAGGAAGGATAAACTGTCTCTGAGACACTGGGGAAAATGTGAGAATAAAGACACCAGTCTTGAGCTTGAAAGGGGAAAGTTATGTTGGGCTGGAGGGAGAGTATGGTTACTGGCTGTGCTGAAGGTTGCTCCAGCACAGGGGGGTGAGGATTATTTTGTTCTAGTGCGAGACTCTAGCAACCATCAATCCAGTTCTTTATAAGCTGGTTTTAATCAAGTCTTCTTGCAAGAGCGTGTAAGTATATAACTAAAATCTTCCTTTGTAAGAAGCTGACAACCATGCAAATGCCACCCATGTAGCTGGTAGTTGTGGGCACAGAAATCTGGGCATGTTAAAAGCCACACAACAGTCTCTTAAAACAATAAAGCTCTTTCTCTGCTGATGGGGTGACTGTGGTTCCCAGGCTGGCTGTAGTATCTCTGCAGTCCTCCTTTGGATGTACCAGCTCCCTGGGTGCCCCTCTCCATTGTGTGGCATAGACCTACCCCGAAGCCAGCTGTGGGGAACCTGTGGTTTTCTGACATCCACCAGCCTGATTTATTGGCTTGCCAGAGGCTTTTCAGCACAGACTGGCTGAAGCAGGACCCGAGGATGTGAGCTGGTATGCTGGAAAGGAGGGAGCATGAGCAACATATCTTCAGAGAGCAGAGATGGGAGTTTCTGTGTGGATAGCAAGCATCAGTCATGGCAGGGTACAGGCAAGTTTTGTACTCCTTTCATGCTTAGGATAACCCAGGAGTCTAATTTAGACAACCACAGCCCCAGAAAGAAAATTAAAATGCAGTGTATGTGACAGCTGAAGTTCTGCGTGAGGTATTGAGTCACTTCTGTGGCATTTTTCTACATATGCAAACTGATGGTTTTAGTATGAAAAAACTAAAAAGGATTTGAAAGCTGAATAAACACGAGTACTTCAAACCAATATATACTCTGCTCATTGCTGTATATAGGCCTCTTGCTAATGATGTTGTGGCTGTTGAATTGTGTGGATTGGTTCAAAGGTGTCATAATAAAGCTAATTTCTTATATATGTGACAGTACAGGAAGAACTCTTTCTTTTCAAAAATAACTAATGATGGAAGATAAAATAGATGACTTGTATACAGATATTTTTAGCTAAAAGAACTTGATTATATAAGAAGTTTAGGTCTATAAAGAGAACAGAGTTCCTCAACTGTTCCCATCTGTCTCGTCCCTGTCCTGCGTCAGCAGGGGGAAGTAGTAACTAAGACCTTCTGTGGATTAAATACTAACTGCTTTCATTTGAGTAATTTCGTCCACCCTCCTTTCTTTCCCTCTTTGACATCAGTAAGATGTTTTATTTATACACTGCTATGCGATGTTACTGACAACTGCTTTGTCAGGGACGTTTATGTCCAAGTAGATCTGCTTCCTTTTACAGCATTTTTATTAATCTGTCTTAAAATAATGTAGGTGCTGCTCAGATGTCTAGTGTTTGCAAGATGGTAAGATTGTTCGAATTAGACTGCTGTAACAGCAGTTTTCTAAAAATTGCAGTTGTGGTGGCTTCAAGGCATGCAGTGTGAGCAAGGACACCTCTTGCTCCCCATCAAGATCTCTGTCTGCGTCTCCAAACCCTGTGCAGGCTCAGAGCAGAGCTAGTTTAGCCCCACCCTCTGAGCAGTCCAGCCTTTATTTATATGAAATCTGTGGTCCAACTGGCTTCAGACGGCGTGTGTATGTGCGTGTGCCTGCCTTCTAAGTGTGTGAGACAAGCTGGGTTCATGAGCCAGAGTTGTTCCAAGTGGTTTTAATCAGCAGCCCATTAGAGGAGAACGGAAAACTTCAAACAGGATAAGAACTGAGTAAGTAAACCTAACTTTGAACTTGCAATCTGGACAAAACAAATGCAAACTAAAATTTCCATAGTCTGTCAGTTTTCAGATAAATGATCACATTTAGAAAGCTGTGCATGCTGACAGGAAGGAGGCAATTTAAAAAGACTGGAATGAAGGAAACCGTAAAAACAAAGTGGGAACTGAGAATGCAAGAAAGAAAAAACCAGCAAACGATAGTTCTCAAAGTTGGTACACTCTCTTACTCTTTTCAGCTGTGGACAGGACATGTTAAGCTTTAACCTGTTGCTTTCTTAGATAGTCTTGCCTGGCTGAGTAGTTCCTTCTGCAAACAGGGTGAAGATTTCTGCTCCTCATCTGTCTGCCATCAGGTCTGTTTTCCCAGGAGCACAGTGTGGACGAGTTCGCTATGATTCCTTACAGAATGCCCCATGTCTTGCTGCTGTTTGCCACTGCTCACTTGTTGTTTTTTCACAGGTTGTTCCCATAGCCCTATGGGAGGGCTCTACCCAAGTCTCTGCTCCTCTGGAACCTGTGACTTCTTGCCAGGCACTGGGAAAGTACTGAGCAGCAGAAATGGGGAAATCTCTTGCTAATTTGGGGTAAAGTGTGCCTTTGACTATTTTTTTACCCTGGAAAGACGTGGCTACTTGGACTGCATCTGCAATGTGGCAAAGGGTGAAGTGAAGACGGCAAAGAGGCCATGGTTTGTGCACAAGTCCCCAGGTGCCGCAGGCTTTGTCGACCCCGTCCCTTCCTTCTGGCTTTAGTGGTGGCCATCTGCCTGTTCTGCCAGACCCTGACTCCTCTCATGACCAGCAGCATCGTTTCAGCAGTCGTTAATGGTATTGCACCCAGTAAACTGACTAAAACACAGCAAGGAAGATACAAGGAGATCTCCCCAAGCGACACTCACTGCTTCCTCCCTGGCAGTAATTCAGAGATAGTTAAAAAGGTAAGTCAGCTGGAGCAGAGTGCTGAGCAATAATTAGCAAAGCGAGGGATAGCAAGTCTGGCAGGATCATCTGAGTCCAGCTAAAATTAGCCTAAGCTTGGAAGTCTGAGATCCGTATACAAACAAATGGGTGATCTAATGACAGTGGCATATGCACAAGCACATCTCTGTTACCAGCTCTTCAGTGTGGTGTTATTAGCACAGGAATCCTGAAATCTTGACTGAAACATAGCGTTGCTCTGTGACTCCAGGGAGATTTCAGTTTGCTGCACAGACCATATTTTATTTTGGCTGTAGGAATTGGGTCAGAGGGTTTACATTAGAGGCACGTAAATCAGGAGCCAGTAGAGTTTCATGAAAGTAACTGAGACTGTTAATTAGCAGTGGGGCTGCAGCTGCCCTGTGTTAAAATTATCTGCTGGTCAGTTTTAAACTTTACTGAGATTCTGCTGCAAAGCTGAAGTTAACTGTATTTGAGAAATAAAATAGCACTTTTCATATATTAAAATTGCACTGTTTAGTTTGGAGTCTTTTTCCCACATATTTTACTTTGTCCTTAGGTTACCTGACCTCATGTTTACTTTGTATGGGGTTCCTAGTATGGATGTTAAAACCTAACAAATGCAGACACTGTTATTTTAGCTGGAAAACGTGGTATGTTAAATGGTCCAGACTAAGGTAGTTATTTATACTCTGGAATCTGTTGATCAGCATGAGCACAAATGTTTCAGGTTTTCTTCAGTCCTACAGAGGGCTACTAGTGAGCAGGACGCTCACTGTGAAATTGTCATCATGCTGGCATTTTATATAGATCTGTGTCAGGGCTATAATCTGTGACTTCACAGATTATGGACAGCATCCACATAAACCATTTAAAAAAAACATCAGAAGGTTACTTCTTTGATTACATAGGGTTCATAGTCTGAAAGGTCAGCAAAATCAATTTTAAGAGAGCAGTTCTAAAGTGCATCTTCTGCAACGATCGAAAACAGGTACGTGAAATAACTTTGGCATGAACTCTTTAACCTTAATTCTTTAAAAAAACAGATTTTTTTTTTTTGCAGCTAAAAGAGATTTTTCTTATGAGGTGCAGAAGTCTGCTCCATGCTGCATTTGTCATAATTTTATATTTTAATGACTCCTTAGTGCACTAGGTACCCAGATTTGGATTTGTTCAATGATATGACACAAAGAGTTACAACTTATAGGGAAATAAGCACAACTGACAGGTGTGGATCACATTGCATTACTACTTTTGACACTTACAGTCCATTCCTTTTTATTCATTGCTATTGTAACAGAAAATAACATTTCATATCTTACCTTGGGCTACCTACCTAAAGCCTGTAAGAACTGGGGGAACAATAACAAAATTTTGACAGCATGCTGTTTGGTTGGAGGTATCTGTAATTTCTTCTTTCCCAATTTGTTTGAGAAAAACACAGAAAGACACTGAACTTGATGTGCTGGCTTTTTTAAATGAGAAGGAAGCATTTTTTTTTACAACATGGTGTACTTACTGCCCTCCAGCATACGTGGTTGGATGTGACTATGACACACACACACTGAACCTACTGTACAGATGTAAATGTATATGTTAGCCTTTATAGGTGTGCTTTCCAGGCCTGTGCTACTCTAATACAATCCTCTTGAAGTTCTGGAGACCACCCATAGCTGGCTCCCTATTTGTCTTGAAAGTTTCCTCTAGAGTATAATGAACAAAATGTCTTGCACATGTTGAGATGTTACTCTTAAGTTGCTCTCTGTTTCCACAGAATACACTGCTGGTTGTGTGGGCTGAATAATAATCTCAAGGAACAGAAAAGACAAACATCTCCAAAAATCTCTACCACTTTGCTTTCGGAGTATGTTCTTGAACTGTGTGTTTTCGCCCACTGCTTATTCAGATAGCTGAACTGTTATCTTGCTTGATTTTACTGGGTACCCAGTAACATTTAAGGCAGATGCCATGACTGAAACTTTACACTGTTTTATTTTAGTCATGTGCCTCATACATGGTAGTTTGGAAATAAGTTTTTATTAAAACTCTGGCTTAAATTTTCGTGTATGAATCTGGAAAAATACTTTAAAATATAATCCAAATTATTCACGTTTTTAATTATCTAGACACATATGTATTCTTACTCTGTAAACGGTCCAGTGAGCAAATTTATTTAAAGGAGTCTGCTGTGCAGTTAAACAGTGACTTGAAGCAAACACTACAACATATTTTATGAAATCAAAGTTCATGAATAAGTTTTAAGATAAAGAAGACCCTGCTGGAGATATAATTCTTTGTGTTTCTGTGTCTTAAATCCCAGTATCTGTCACACTGCAAAATCACTTCTGACTAGTGAGGGGCAGAATTAATTCTTGCTTCCTTCAGAGAAACAATCAGTATTGTGTGAGAATTTGATTATGATTGATATTGAATGGGCAAAATCCCCTTCCACAGTCTGATAGTTTCTCCATTCACAGTATGGATAGCAATTAAATGCTGAAAAAAAAGAAAAGAAGGCAAAAAGCTGGCACTTTATATGAGTCATTAGGGTAACTGGAGGGGAAAATCTGAAGAAATGTGTAGCTGTGCCATTTCTGAGACTCTTTCCGGTCTCAAAATTTGTCTCATTTTGGAAGGGAAAGTTTCAGACAAATATGGAAAAGCATGGGGCTAGAAATTGCCAGTTTGGTCTTTAAATGTGTCATTAACTGTATCCAAGACGCCCTGGGATGATGCCATTACTGTCAGGCACATAGCACAAGCCATCTTTTTAAATTGCAAAAGTACATATGTCATTTGTAGCCTGGAAAACCTAATGGAGTTCACAGTATCTCTCAGGTGTCACACATCACAGGAGTTTTAAAACCTTCTGGAGATCTGATCCTATAGTTTTATTTTCACATGATCAGAGGTCAACATTTTCTATTGTAAAATTAAATGTTAATATCTGCAGCGTGAATAGGTTTATTTCTGAATCTCCAGCATTAAAGGCATGTACAGAGACATCACATCCAACAGCAGACTATCTTCAGGTTCAGCCAGACACACCTCCCATATGGGGAAATATTTCAGAATATATATAGCAAAGAGGAAAACTGGTACTGTAGTGTCTAAACTGAATTAGTTATTAACAAAAAAACCCTGTGTAAGTCCTGTGTGTAGGTTTGCATGGCAAAGTATCCTGCCAGAAATAGTTTTAGTAGCAGAGAGATGTAAAACCATTACACTCAAATAATTCAGCTCAGCTTCTCAGCCACTTCTGAGAAGAGCCAATTAGCTAATTATGCCATGTGCTATGTTTCCTCTCTCTGAATTAATTCAACCAGAGCCAACTTAGGTGTCTCTGCACAACAGCATGTTTAGCCCAGGTAGACATAGAACCTCTGCTATTGGGAGGAAGAAGTGAGATAATGTTCCTCATGCACTAGACACACTCTCTAACCATGGCCAATGCAATAAAAAAAAAAGAGATTTTAAATTTTAATATGTATCTGGAAGGAGATTATTTAATGGATGATCATAGGACCATTGTTTCACCTCCCCATGCTATTTAAGGTCACCTCAAAAACAGAAAACAAACAAGACACGTAGTTGGTTATATGAGAGCTTAAACGAAATACCACAGGTATAATAAAAAAAAAGCTGTCTTCACTTTCAAGGCCTTCAATGTGCTGTTTCGTGTAAAAGATATATCTCCAAGAGGATCTGCAATGAGATAAGCAAACAGGAAGAATGAGAAAAGGATTTTTATAGCCTTTTTTTCTCAACAAGTAGGGTAGGATATCATTTACTGAGAGCAGATAGCATGAAAGATGCAAGATAATGACAGCTTGATGCTTGATGCAGCCATATCTCAGTGATACTATGTAGGGGAAAAAGAAAAAAAGAGGAATATTATTTTTTAGTCCTAACCAAGATCTAGATGTAGATCCAGTTGAAAATTTTGTGCAAGTTACAGGCTCAGATACCTATATTACAAAATTGAGAGTGAATTGAGTGAAGTTACTAAAAAGTTGAGAAATTGTTACAAGAACTTTAAAACTCTGGACATCCAGAGTGGAACTAACCTCCCTTTCCTTGAGTACTGGACTCTGTCTTGTCAGAGCCAGAAAGCTGCACTTCATAGTCAATGGAAACAACTGCCTCTAATGCAAAATTGATCATGACCTAATGCAGACATTTAAACCAAATCTGATGAACTTCACCCTCTAAAGGCATGTGTCTGTTGCTTTTCTATCATTTTTTTTTGGATGGAATATAGTTGCTTCAATCAGAATTAACAGTGGAGAAAGGGAACAGGAGGGGAGTGTTATGGAAGAAGGCAGAGTAGGGAACTATGGCTACAAAGTGATAGTATCCTCAAAAGGCAAAGAAAAGATTGTGCACAGAGGGGGCTGGATTTGTGCTGGGGAAAAGAAATGGAAATACGAATGGAAATGGAAAGAAAAGAAGACAAAGACAGTTGGAACTTTTGAAATGTAAATGTGTGAAAAAGCAGAAATAAAACTGGATAACAGAATGAGAAGGGGTGATTTTTGCTATTATGCAGAAATGGAGTGCCGTGAGAGGCCTGGATAGAAAAGATTACATTATGCATAATAAGATTTGATACATTTTGAAAGTAAATTTAATCTTGAAAAGGATATTTATTTAATATAATATGGTGGGGTGATGAGAACTCTTTTCTCCTCACAAAAGAACAAAGAACTTTGCTAGTATGAAACTTCTGTTAATAGAAAGCAATTGACAGATGGTATAGTATCAGCAACAGGTTTCCTTGGAATGATACCTCATTTACATGGCACCCTATGGAAGCAGGACATTTTTATTCCCCTTTGCAATGTAAAATTCAAAAGTTGCTGAGGAAACAGCTTTTTTTACTGTGCAGATAGCTAGAGATCTTTTGGTGATAAAGGACAAGGCTATTGTACCAGCAGTCAGGAAAGAGGGGCAGGGTGGAGACTTTGCAGGAAGGGAACTTTGAGAAGGGAGCATCAGCAGAAAATGGGAAATGGAGGCAAAATCTCACTCATGCACTTCGTTAGAGCCCTTTCCTCAAAAGCAGCTGTTTTGATAAGAGGGTAGGATTTGGCTTATTGTCAGCTCCGAATGTAAGGCAGTTAGTACAATGAACTACATGCAGTTATAAAGCAGAGACATTTTGATAAAATAGTTCTGTATTTCCAGTTCAGAGAGCTGGTGATGACTGTGCAAACAACTCCAGTATTGCTCTTGGATTTATGAAATTATTAGAAACCAGCCATCAATGTAGTACTAATAATCTAGTTGCTTATTCTCTATTTAGTCAGCAAACAATTGGAAACAGAATTGCAATCCAACCATTTTGTTCTGCAGCCCAGTCCTTTCTGATTAGGAAATCTCAGAATATAAAGCCAACACATTTAAATATCCTTTTGAAAGTGAAACAGGAAATTAACTCCTCTGTTGCTTCTTGTTACAAGAGCCATGTGAGAGTCAAGTGCAGCAGTAGTCTGAACAACTATTTCTGTGAACTTTCATGCAAATATGAGAAAGAATTTAAAAGTCACATTTGGCACTAATAAAGGTCTGCACAGTCCTGTAAATGAACAACTTTGTGTATTAGAACCACATGCTAAGTTTTTGTTGTCACTCTTCTTATTAATGCTGCTTAATGTTAGTGTGGTGGATTCTACGAGTCCCACTCATGGATATTTTTGTAATGTTGTTGTGCTAGGTGGTGTTTAGGAGTGAAGGCAGATCCATATTTCCTTTACTGGTTGTGAATATTGCTAATACTTACAGTCTTGTTTATGTACGGCTGGTTCACTTTCATGGCATTTATGTTACACTTCTCTTTCATGTGAAGGTCTTTTGGTTTGCATAGTGGCTCATATATCTCTTTTGCAGCAGCTCAGTATCTGCAGAAGCCAGTGGGGTTAAAGTAAGCTACAGTTAAGTTATTTGAAGCTATTGGACAAGACTGACAGTCTTGGCTAGCTTGGTGTAAAAGAGTGGCTGCCTGTAATCAACACAGGAACTAATGCCATCAGAACGGGGTAGCTGAATAGATGATTCACAGTTTCTGAGTTCTTTCCTGAGAGAAGCTTAGGCAAACATGAGTTTGGCCATTATGTCAGGAAGAAGAATTTTGTTTCTGCAGTTGAAGTGATGGTCAATGAAATTCTATGGCAATAGTTCAAACTGTATATTTGCTTCCTTGCCAACCACAGACAATGCATCAATACTTGTGGAACTATGCAATCTTCTTGGAATCTGAAAAAACACCAAGGAATCGGTTTTCTCTCCTGAATTTGAAATATCTTTGCTATGTTCTTCTTGGCCAAAATGACAACAGTAATTACATCTTCAGTTACTGACCACATTTTGGGGTTTTTGAACAACGCAAAAATGCTGTGCAGTAGAGGAAATCTTCAGAAATTAATATAACCAGTTTTATCTTTATATATTCTTAACCTAGAATTGGATAAACTGTCTTCAAGGAAAATGTCAAAACATTTTCTCTTTAAGAGAGAACTTCACAGACATGTAGATGTTGCAGGCAGAATTAAGAATTGCAACTCAGAAAACGGATGTCTATTTTCAGTCAAAGATGGTTACGTAATTCTTGAGCTCTCATATTATATAAACTTAGCTGTTTATCTTGTTTGTTAAGACCTCAGAGGAATATACATTTGATTTCATATTTAAAAAAAAAAAATCCATAATAAATTTAATGGAGCTCACTTTGTTCTCTTTTGTGTTTCATGTTGTTTAATAAACTGAAAACAAAATCACAAAATAAATTTTTATGCATTCTTATTCACTTTACAGCCCATTGAGATTTGTTTAGACCAGTTGTGGATCATCTATGTAACAGCCTATTGCACTAAAAAGAGATCAATGACTCAGCTGAGTGCAATGGTTTGCAAGCTGTAAGAGCAGGTATATCATGTCAAAGCTGACATAGCCCTCATCCTAAATCATGTGGGAATCCTCAGCTTTGCTGTAAAGCCTCATTAATTTCACTAGAGACAAACACACTATTCTCCAGGTAAGGCAAGGGCCACAGATGTTCCTTACTAATCCCTTTCACATAAGGTATATTGAATTTGTAATAAATTGACCTTCTAACAAAGAACCTGAGGCTTCAAACTGGGGAGAGTTAAAAAAAAGTTGGGAGATGAAAACATTTGACTGTTTAATACTTATTCTCAAACATTCAAAACATTACAGATGCTTTTTTTTTTTTGCTTGAGCATATTAAAGTTATAGGAAAAGAAAAAAATCAGAACCATGAAATGCCAAAATATGTAAATAGCTTATTTTCATCTATTGCACTCTGCTTCTTTTATACCAGCTCTCTGCCCAGGCTGCATTTTTATGATTGAGCAACATTTTATAAAAAACAGCAGACTCTTTAAGTGTATAAACATGACTGCTATTGCTATAAAGCTGGAAATTTTGAAATTGATCCAGTAGTAACTAGATCAGCATGGTCAATGATGTAAGTCATTTTATATAGAGCTTTGGAAAAAAATATGGAATCACTACAAGCGTGCAATTGAGCAGAATTTATTTTAATTCTGTGTACCTAATGGGAAGTTTAAAACAGAACAAAAAACCCACAATACATTGCACTGGCTTGGCAAGAAAACAGAGAGGACACGTTGTATCTTGTAACCTGTACTGCAAATAGCTCTGGAAGGACAGGACAGAGAAAATTAATTTGGTAACATTATGCATGGATCTTGAGCAAGCACTGTAGAATGTGTTGAACTACTTCATATTATTTAACAGTACCAGATTAGACATCAGGTCAAGCTGTTAAATTTAGGGTCCTGAATTGCCTCCATGTCCCAAAGATCCTGTTGAGACTTTTTGGAAGTAAGTGAATAAAGGCTCCTCGTGTCTGAGATACCCGGGCAGTTGTTGGGGGTGTTGGGGGTACCTGCCAGCATGTCCCCAGCCCGGCCTGATCATTCCTCCCAGTAGCCTGAGGGATTTTTACTGTCTCTGGACTGTGTGTCCCAAGGAAAGCTGTCTGGAGCCGTTAGTGTCCTGTTAAGTGCATGAGGGTCATCATGACCCTCTGAGCACCAGTGAAAGGCAGCTAGTGTGTGAGCTGGCTGCAGCACCCACCCTGTAGAGCCACTCAGCGCCATCTGCCTTCACGTTTTGTTGGAAGTGACCTAGGGTGCCACCATCGCTTGAACTTCCTTTTTTTTTTTCTTTGTCAGTATCCATGCTATTTTGAATATTTGTCATTACCAAATTAGAGCATTTTAAACATTTCTGCTAATCCCCAGGAAACTGGAGAAGATGCTGTCTGCATCGGCGCTGTTGTGGAGGTTGGAGGCAGAGCCCCCCTCCCCTGGAAGGTGCTGCCACAGGCATGCTGCTGTGGACAACCTCTGGCCCCAGGGGCTGTGGGGTCCCCAGGGCCCTTGCGATGCCTCAAGGCCAGTTGTCTCCTGTACTCCTGTGCCTTGCCAAGTGGGCAAAGGGAGCACAGCAGGCACCACGTGAAGGATACAGGGTGGCAGGTGCGCTGGGATGAGCCCTGCAAGAACTGGCCTTGAGTATCACCCACAGGGTGATAAAGACATTGCTGGGTGCGTGAGAGACAAGCTCTTAGAGTTTGTTTGAAGCAAAACACTTGAGGAGAGGCAGAGAAGGAGACTTTGCTTTTGCAAGGAATAAAAGGTGGGTTTTGTTAGCTTAAAAAAAATGGTAACTATTAGTGAGGGGGGTGCATAGAAAGTGCCACCAAGTCCAAGGTGGGACTCTAGCACCAAGCAGCTGCACCAGCAGGGACAGGAGTGGGACGAGCCATAATTGTCATCTAAAACTGAACAGGGTTGTGTCCTGGGTTGCATCTGTGTTCCACATGCATCCTCAGTTCACCCCACAGTGCTGACCATAGTAGTATGTGTGTGATGGAAAACTGGATTTGCTCACAAAATAAAGCAAGAGATAGCTTTCTCCTGATTTTCTTCCACGATGCATGTGAAATGGAAAGTGGGAAGTGTGGGGGTGGACTTCACAGAAGAGGGAGATAGAGCACAGGAGAGAGGCTGGAACGAGGGTTGGATTTAAGAATAGGGAGGCAGGGAGGGAGGGGGAATAGAGAGGAAGGGCTACAGGCAGCTGCTAGCACCGCAGGAGAGCAGGAAAAGAAAAAGATAAGAGTAGAGGAAGGAGGGGCAAAGGCATAAGGGGAGAGAAAGGCGGGTGCTGCGTTGGGGCAGGACACTCTGAGAAGCCCTAGCACTGTGCTTGCCACCCGACTAATGTGTTTTAGAAACACTAGGAGGCTGGAGAGGACAGCTGACAGGTTACCTAATGCAGTTCCAGTGAGTTCACCCTGTGCTATCTGTGCTTCCGGGCAGCATGTGATCAGCCTTCTTTATCTGAATATCCCAGTGTCCAAAGTAGTTTCGGGTTGCACGTTTAGCAGATATACATAGAAGACCCTGACACTGTCGTATCAAGATATTTTTACTAACCTGATTGCCTGCTATGGCAAGTTGACCTGCTTAATGGATGAGGGAAAGGCTGTGGATGCATTGTACTTGGACTTTAATGAAGCCTTTGACACCATATCTTACAGTATTCTGCTTGAGAAACTGGCTACCACTGGCCTGGAGAGGTGTATCCTCTGCTGGGTAAAAAACTGGCTGGATGCCTCGGTCCAAGGAGTGATGGTAAATGGAGTTAAATCCAGTTGGTAGCTGGTCACAAATGGTATTCCCCAGGGCTCAGTGCTGGGACCACGTCTGTTCAATATCTTTACCAATGATCTGAATGAGAATTGTACCCTTAGTAAGTTCACAGGTGACACTAAGTTGGAAGGACGTGTTGATCTGCTTGAGGGTAGGGAGGCTCTACAGAGGGATCTGAACTGGCTGTATCGATGGTCTAAGCCTAAAGGTTTAGAGTTTGTTTGAAGCAAAACACTTAATGAGTGGCAGAGCAGGAGGCTTTGCTTTAATGAGGTGTAATAAGGCCAAGTGCTGAGTCCTGCACTTGGGAAAAAACAAACCCTTGCAACACTACAGGCTTGGGGAAGAGTGATTGGAAAGCTTTCTGGCAGAGAAGGACCTAGGGATGTTGGTTGACAACCGACTGAACATGAGCTAGCAGTGTGCCCAGGTGGCCAAGAAGACCAAGGGCATCTTGGCTTTTGTCAGAAGCAGTGTGGCCAGCAGGATCAGGGAAGTGACTCTGCCCCTGTGATCAGCGCTGGTGAGGCTGCATCTTGAATACTGTCTTTGGTTTTGGGCCCCTCACTACAAGAAAGACATTGAGGTCCTGGAGCGTGTCCAGAGAAGAGTCACAAAGCTGGTGAAGGGGCTGGAGAACAGGTGTTATGAGGAGCAGCTGAAGGAATAGGGTTGTTTAGCCTAGGAAAAAGGAGGCTGAGGGGAGACCTTATCACTGTCTACAACTCCATGAAAGGAGGTTGTAACAAGATGGACATTGGTCTCTTCACCCAAGGAATAGGTGATAGGCTGAGAGGGAATGGCCTCGAGTTGCATCAGAGGAGGTTCAGATTGGACATTAGAAAAGATTTCTTCATGCATTATCAAGCACTGGTAGTGTCTTCCCAGGGAGGTGGTTGAGTCACCATCCCTGGAGGTATTTAAAAGACAGGAAGACGAAGTGCTTAGGGATATGATTTAGTAGTGTACAGGTATGATTTGGCTTGATGATCTCAAAGGTCTTTTCCAACCTAGTGATTCCATGATTCATGTTTCACACATTGATGATCCCCTTTCCATGGGTGATATCTGCTCTGGAGCAAAAGCAGATGTGGCATTAGAGGCTCAGGGCTCCGAAATAGTTCCTGTCCCTCACTGCTGCAAAGAATTCTACTGTTTGGCCAAGTGTAACATAAAACTGCATCCGGAAATTGGGGAACAGACTGCTGAGAAGAGTGACTTTATCGCTAGATCTCAGGCCTATAAACAACTGGACACGTCTTGAATTACATTTGTTTATATCAAAGCATCTGTCTCTTTTCGCTGTGGTCTACAGTGCAAAGAATGGTATTGCCTTGTTTGTAGCACTTCCTATCTCCAGTGATAAGCTTACTAAAATTAGAAATTGCAGAATAACATAGTTTTTAAAGGACATACTGCTGACTACTGCTAGGTTGAACTTCATGAACTTGACAAGAACTAATTTAATGTCGTGAATTGAATCCATTAAATACTTGTATGTTTCATTCCTAAAGGTATTTTTCACCAAAAGAAAATCTTGTCTGCTAATGGTATTTTTATTGCAAAAGAACTACTAGACTAGTCCAGATATTAGAGAACTGTTTCCCACATGGAGCATCTTATTTTCATGCCTTATGTAAGACATAAGATGTCCCTCTTTCTCAAAGACTGCATGAGAGTATCCCTGTAATTTGCTCATTTCAGACCTTAATGTTAAGCTTACACTATCTGTGTTTGTTCAGGGTGGCTTTCTCCCATTTTTCATTGCCAGAAGCTCATATCCCAGGAAGTATTTTCCTTAGATGCCATTGTCCCTAGGCATTGTGTGGGAAGACAGTGAATGGCAGACAACCTAAGAGCTCCTTGGGACTCATTGGAGACATAATATGCCTTTCTACTTGCTCCTATATGCAAGTATCTCTGCTGGTCCTTCTGGGCTGGATCATGTTGGACTAAGAAGGCAATAAGTTATTGACAAGATTACATTTTATTTTTTAGAGGCACAGCTATCTATAGGGCTGTTTAGGATTCCCCTGCATGCTCTCAGCTTAGTACACTTCTTACTTTTCTTAACTGCGTTACACAGCAGAATGCAGACTCCTGCACTTACTACATGCATAGGACCCATGTTCCTTGGAAGAGTTAACATGGGACTCACCAAGTCCTCTCTGCTAGGTCACCCACAAAATAGTGTGAGGCCACAGTCACCTGGCACTGCTAACACATCACCAGAGCAGACCAGATTTCAGCCAAAGTTTTCCCATGAAATAAAGACCCCTGTTTAATGATCCTTCATTGCTACCCTGAGATTGTGAACTTCTGCCATATCAGTCCAAAATAAAAGCAGAAAAAACAGAGAGGCATAAAAAAGGAATTTGTGGTCACAGATCTCTGATATAAAGAAAATTCTTAAATTATGCCAGAAATATTTGTCTTGGCAAGTTACTAGTTTCTTTTTGTAAAAAATAACAACTACGTATTATACTGCTGAGGACTGCCCTATCTTACCACTGTCTTTGCATTGTGTTTGCTGTAGATTGACGACTCTGTTCTCCAGTACTTTGAAAGCCATAGGCGAAGAGCAGTATTGTACGCACCTCCTGCCCACCGTGAAACTGAGCGTCAGCTCTGTCAGCGCATCCTGGCAAAACATGGATATACAGTCACAGTCCTTGAAACCAAGAAATTGACTGAACACCGCAAGCACAAGGGCCCTTATCACAGTAAGAATAATGGGACTTAGCTAATTCACTGGTTACTAAATGTTTGGTTACTAAATCTTTGCTATTGATCCGGCATTCTTTCATAGAGGTAAAGCTCTCAGTTCTAGTAAGGATGGAAGATAAATTCTAGTCCTTCTCAGTTATGCAGCTAATTTTCCAAAATTAGATGATTCTTCTATTAGATAAACCCTTCTGTAAAAAAAAAAAAATCAGCAGAGTGATTAATCATAGTCTCTACAACCAAATCAGATCAATTTGTTTCCTGATGACTTCTCATACACACTTCACCAATATAACAACAGAGTGATTTTCAGAAGAACATTTAATAACAAAACAAGTACATGCTACATTTGGTTCCTTCTGATTTTGTCTCTTAAAGAAAGTTGTATGCGTGAAGGTACACTTTTTCCTCTGGTAATGTTTTGGTTGTTCTGTAAGCTTGTTAAAGAACATGATACAGAAAAAGTACTTTTTGCACTCGCTGCACAAGCTGGGGTAAATTACTGTTGGTTCTTAGTTCTTAATGAAATTTGATCAACAATTAAAGGAGGTTACGGCAGAATCCTGATCTCTTGCACAAGAGACTCTAACTTTGTGGTGCCTGATAGAGGAGCTTTGGGCACAAGTTACATATATGCTGTCCATGTTTAAGTGCTCTTAGACACCTTAGAGGTATGGACTGAAATTGTGATCTCAATTTGGTCATCTATTGGAAGTAAATTTTAGAACTGGAAGGCTTTGAAAAAAACTACACGGGCCACCATTCTGTCAGTAGAAAAATGGGGTATTTGGGTTTTTTTCTGGTGCTAATGGGAGTTCTGCTTGCAGTACATTCCTGGTTTCTTTAAGAATCTTTCTTGAAAATAAGTTATATGCAATTTTCTCGGAAGACTTCTCCAAGAAATATTAAGTTGTCTTTACCTTGCTCTCTTATTTTAACCTGATTTCATAGGTGTCTTTAAGCCACTCCTTGCCTTAATTACTTTCTACCTCAGAGAGACAAGACACTGTGTCTGCAGGCTTCACTAATGTCAGATGGGTTGAAGAGAAAAGATAGAAACTCTTGGGGCCTTGTGTACCATCTCTGTGAAATACTTGTGCTTCAAATGGCTAAGGCAGTGGGCATGCCACATTCAATTATGAACTAGAAAAAAAATCACTGTGCTATATTTTGCTACAATGATCAATTTGGTTTCTCCAGTACAGGATTTTACCCTGCAAACACTGCCTCTGCAGAAATCAATTTGACTGTGGGTATTTATGTTTTAACAGCTAGAACCAGTACTTCCTATAGTATTTTTCCAGTACTAAAAAAAAATTTATAAGGTTTTAGGTATTTTCCAGGAACATCCTACAGCTTCCAACAGATGTTGGAGTATGTAAAAAAGTCAAATGCTTGCCAATTTAAGTTAATGAGTAAGAGGCTACTAATTCCTTTTCATGGCAACATAAGTCTGCCTTTAACTGTTCCCTGTGTTATGTAAGTCCCTAGCTTTAAAGTTGTATTTTAAAAACAAGAAGTAAAAGAGTATGTCTGCATACCAAACCAATGATCTTTTATTAGAACTAAACAAGTTACATTCAAAGTTATTTTAATTTCCCAGTGCTTGATGGGGTTTACTGTTCTGGATGGGGTAGTACTCCTTATTTTGGAGAAGGATATTTTGAGCTATGCTTTGTCATAATATTTCCCTAATGTCAGTGTTATAAATAATTAAAAAATATGTTTCTTGAAGCCTCTGTTAAAAATACATAAATAATAGACTGAAAAACACAGAATATGAATGTTGTGAAAAATCTATAAAGAGTCATTCCTTCTTACCATTGCTTTTATTTTTGTGGTTTACCTTATTCAAGTAACTTTCAAGGTCCACTTTAAATTTGAAAGGATTTTTTGTTTAGAATGGCTGAGAGCCAGGAGTCTATCCAAAGTCATATATGGAAAAAAATTCTCAACAAAACATTCCTAACTTTTTTGTGCTGGCCCACTATTGGTTTTGGGACCCGTTCTGCTCCTGTTTGAAATGAGAATGTGACAGCTTTGCACACTGATCTTCCAGAGAGCTCTTTCACACCTGGGCTGCAGTACTGTGTTGAGTTCATTGCTGTCAGAGAGAAATATCAGGTGAATAGTTTTCTTCAGTGGAAATTTTTTGCTTCTTACAGACAACCCAAAATATCTTGAGTTTTGGTAACTGGAAAATAGTTGGCCTGAACAGAAAAGGATACCTTCTTTTTTCAGGCAAAGTGTCTATGGTTTATGGGTTTCCTATGAGCAATCTGTACACGTGCTTTCTGCAGTAAAACATAGATTATTCAAACCCCTAATTTTTCACTGGAAAATAGCTCTGTCAGTAAATTCTCAAGCAGCTTCAGTTGAACAATAAGAATCTGTGCTTTCACCATTTCTCAGCAACTGAAACCACATGGAGGGAAAATCTCATGGACTGATGATATCTATGCTCTGAGCAATTTGAGCCTTCCTTCTGTGACAGCCCTAAATGAGCCAGTTTTTCTGTAAAGTTTCACACATCTCTTAGCTGGCTGTTAGGATGGAGATAAGAGAGGTAATACTGTGCTAGCCACAGACTATGGGATAGCCAGGTTTTGCCTAGGGCAAGGATTGCCACCTAATGCATGCACTACTGCTGGCAGGAAGGGACAACTCTCCACTAGGAAAACTCTCCATGAGGACAGCCGTCCTTGGCAGACATTAGAGTTAGGTTTAGGGTTAAAGTGAGGCTTAGGGTCAGAGTTAGGGTTAGAGTTGTCCCTGTGGAAAGCTGTGCCTGCCTGCAGAGAATTGTCCCCACAAAGAGTTGACTGCAGAGAGTCAGCTGTGGAGAGTTGTCGTAGATCCACTGCTGGGGTAGATCCATTTCAGCATGCTCAGTATCTCCAGTATCTGTGCTAAGTCCATTGTGAAGCAAAGAGTTCAAATGAGGTTGGATAACAGCTGATGAGAAAGATATCAGGTTGTATTGACCAGCACATTCATAAATGGTGCACTTGTTTTGTTTGATAGCTAGGCAGAAGAAGATGTGATTTGGGGTGGTCTTCCTTCCTTCCTTCCTTCCTTCCTTCCTTCCTTCCTTCCTTCCTTCCT
>WAAB01002897.1:27078-121604 GCA_013389865.1 Piaya cayana | reverse complement strand
TTTAGTTCTCTTCCCTCCCCATCCGATCCCTTCCCTTCCCTTCCCTTCCCTTCCCTTCCCTTCCCTTCCCTTCCCTTCCCTCCTCTGCATTTTTTTTTAATGTGAGAATCTGCTCACAGAGACATAGCCTTTGGGACATGTCCTGCCTTTGCTGTAGTCTTGGAGCTCTTTTGAAAGAGGTGTCACACAGCCTCACAGGAAATAATACAAAGATCAGGAGGAGAGAGAAAGCCCCACACCTCCAGGCTTTCTCCTGGGAGGTTTTCTGTGCTGAACCACACAAGCCACAGGCCTTTCTTCCCTCAGCCTACCGCAGAGCTGTGCTGCTCTGTCAGAGGTGAGAGGGATGAGCTGCCTGGCTTCAGAGCACCTTCATGTCCTTCCAGACTGGCAAACACTGGAGATGAACTTGACAAATGTTTTCCAGAACCTTCTGTCTTCTTCCCTGTCCTTCCAGGCTGAGAAGCTCTCATCTCTGAGGCCATAGCAAAGATTAACAGGATCTGCGGGTCCCTGTGGCTCTGTATGATGCCCTGCCAACATTTTCACAATATTTTCTAACAGGAAAACTTTATCTCAGAAGTCTATTCAACTAAAACACATTTCCGCCCTACTTACTGTCTGTTGCCTGAACCTTTTCTGAATTCCACACTCCCCCTACATAATATCTTCTAAGATAACAAACTACTTAAATTTTTCTTTCTGGTTCCATCAGTTTTTCTGTCCTTTGCTCAATGTGCCTGACTCATTAGTCAATGGTGACCCTCCCTTTACAGGTATTTCCGTAATTTCTCAATTATTCAACTTTACTAATAGTTATGCAAATCTCAGAAAACTACAAGCTCTGAAAAATATGTGCATATCAGCTTGGCTATGGTACAAAACACATCTATTCAGGTTTGCTGGCAAACTAGGTGCAATATAACATGATATGCTCCCTGCTTCCCTGGAATGTTAATTTTAATAATTAGGTGGAAATTACAATAGCAATTGGTGATTTTAAAAGAAACCATAAACCATTTTCAAAGTATTGATTTTATATTAGCATTTAATTTCCTCTTTTTAGAATGCTACGATTAAATATTTAAACTTTACTATAACTTCCGTTTGCAATTTGAGTGACATATACTGAAGATGAAATTTTAGTCATGGCATTAGGAAGATTGTTACGATACATACCAAATAGATATGGTTTGTTTGGGTTTTTTTGTGATTTACTATTCCATAAGATATTAATTGAGCCCATTTTAGGTTTGGTCAATATTTACCTCTTGGGTCAATAAATCTTAACATTTATTTCCACTGGAATCAATATTAGCTTCACGTCCTATTTATCCACCTGAGATTGTTAAGTAGAGATCATATACCATATATATTCTTGATTTTATGTATAGTACAAAGAATATTAGATCTGAAGTTTTTTCCTGTTCGCTGACTTTATCGATATGCATTAAATTCTGTTCTGTTTTCTGCCATTTTAAAAGCACACTCTGTTTAAGCACTTGGCTGTGGAAATTAATCTCTCGTTGCAACGACTAACTATGAGGACAATCTGGCTGTTTGCAGATGTGGGAGCGGTTCTTGGGTGGAGCTGCTCCAAGAACACAGAGGGATGAGTGAGGCAACAGACCCGTGGGAGCAAATCCAAGCAAATCTTGGCCATTCTCTTTATGTGCCAGGGTCAAGAGATCAATCTGGCACTTAAATTGTATCTCACAGCATTACTTAGGTTTTACAGCAAGAAATGAACAACCTCTCATTGTTAAAGAGAGTTTATATTCAGACATAACCAATTTTGATGTAAAATGCTAATCGGAGAATTGTTGTATTATCACGGCAGATGTGGCCTGTGCTGCCTCCCTTTTTGGCTCTCTGTAGAGCGCTACGTTGCTTCCTTGTACTCAGCAGTCACTCCCTGTGAAAGTTGCTGTTCGGGGAACGTCAGGAAGTGTGAGCACTCACTACTGTTCAGCAGACATGGAGTGATGCTAACTGCAGGTTTCTGTCTCTGTCTGGATGGTACATGGCTGAAGAAGCAGTTGGCAACAGATGAAAGGAAGTTCTGCTTTGATTCTCCCAAAAAGCAATTTTCTGTGTCAGTCTATCAATTTTTTCATCTTGATTTGTTGGGTGTTCTTTGGAAAAACCGGTCTTTAAAGAAAATGAGCGTTTTCCATGGGAAGAAAATGTCTGTGTCAGTTCACTTCTATTCACAGTAGGACTGTGAGGCAAAGAAATGTTGCCATACCAGAGTCTGAGATGGAGAAACTAGTATAAAAATATATGAATCACTGTCAGAATTAGGATTAAATGCATGTTCCATGCTGTGTATTTTTATGTGAGCCCTTTAACATATTGTGTCACCTCTAGTACTCCTCAGTAGTCATGTTTTTGACCAGAGGCCAAATCAGTAAAAGAATCAGTTTAATTGCTGACATCTGGCCAGCAGCAAGGAAGGGACTTGAAGGAGTGCTACTTCCTCAGTCCAGCCACTATTAGTTTTCTTGGGGCTGCTAATTAGTCCAGAGAACAAACTACAGCCATGAGTTTCTGAGGTCCCCATGGGCATGTCTGGTGACTGTCAGACATTCATCTTCAAGTTTCCAACACTGTCTCAGCAGAAGCAGTGAGAATTAGAGAAGGTGATAGAGCCAGGAGGACATGACAATGCTCTTTCTTCAGTGAGAGTGAAGGCTGGTATGACTGAGGGAACAGAGGTACTTGTTAGCATAAAATATGAGAAAGATTGCTAAGAGGGAAAAAAGAACTATCTGTTCTTCATAACCACGATAAATTAAGTACTACAATAGCAATAACAAAATTAAATACTAAGAAAGCTGTTTTGGGGATAACATTGGTGAAGTAATTAAATGAATTCCCAAGAACTGTGAAGCACCTTATCTTAGAGGTCTTGAAATATTAGGCAAAGAGATTTTATTGGGTGTTGTTTGTCGCCTTGTGGGGTAACAAAATGGACTCACAGAATTCTTGAAGCTTATGAGTAACCTTGAGAAAAAGAGACAGATAAGAAACTGAGTAGGGAAACCATAGTGATTTCTAAAGCATATGCAGAGATTTCAGCTATTAGTCAGCTGTGGTGAGTAAAGGTTTTAACTGAGGAACAAGCAATGTGTAGTTTACAGCATCTTCTTAAAATGCAATATATTCTCAAATAAACCAAATCCATGAGAGTATATTCTTGGCAGGAGAGGGGAAAGAGGAAAGGATCACAAATTCAGTGGTGCTTAGAGTAGCCATCTGAAGTTTGAGAAGGCAGAAAGCAAATAATATACCTTGAAATAGGGATGGTTTTCATGGGACAGCATGTAAAAATCAGTACTAAAAGAAATAAATCTCACTTAGCAAGTGGCTTTCTATAGTGTTTGAAATACATTAACAGGAATAGGTAGCAGTAGTTATAACTTTATTTTTCTTTCATTTTTTGTTTTTAATTTTTTCAGAGCACAGTTAAGAGACCCTGCTTGCTGTTTGTTACAGACTCAGACAAGTTTCCATTAAGTCCAACTAACTTTAGCAAACAATTATAAAGAGTACAAGCCTCAAGGAAAATTGCTAGTGTGTTCTGTAAACATCTGGTTGCCATTTTCAATTACAAGGACCAACCCACTGAAGGAAGTAGTTTAGTTTTTTTGTAACAGAAATGGGACACTGGGGTTTTTGTTCTTTTTCATAGTGGAGAGTAAAGGAAATGTCAGGAACAGAGAGGTCACTAGATGCTCAGCTTTCATAAATACAAAAGTCTCTGAGAAAATTAAAGTAAATTGAAATCAGGTCCTGGAAGTGTAAACAACCCTGTGGAGATAAGGTTAAATAAGCAGGACTGGAGATCCTAGCATGCCAGCAAAAGCACAAGATCATTATATCATAAGTAAGTAATTTAAAATATTGTGCAAAATAATAATGGTGAGGTCAGCCACAACAGTATTTTGTGCAGAATGGTGCAAATATTTCTATAACTTCAAATCTAGCAGATATAACTTCTCTTCCAAAAATCATTTTGGCTAACTGTTGGTACAAATACATAGCTGACAATATAGAAAATGGATTAGTTTCCTAGTGCAAAATATAGGTCATGTGAGTTCTCTGCGAAGTTTTGTACAACATACATTTCAATAGCACCTTTTTCCTCGTTGTGAAGTAAGGAACTTCCCAAACAAGCTAAATAGGTAGAAATGTGATCCTCAGAGCATACTGAGTTACAAGCATGCTTAAAGTTCATTTTATTTGTTCTGCTTCCTTAAAATGAAGTTCATATATTTTAGGAGTAAAATGCACACTGGAAATATGCACTGTTTCAATCACTTTTTAATTCTGCTTTCAGCAATCAAGTCTGCCTCTTTGCCAGCTAGTTGAAAGTGGACATGTAATCTCATGCCACAATGAACACTGGTTTCAGTAGAAGACAGATAAGTTTCAGACAAACCCAATTAAATACTATTCTCTAATGCGATGCTGTGGTTTCTTGTTAAAAAACCTAAATGGATCCTATATTTTTCTGAATAATATGTATTCTCCTTCCTAATTATTAGCAGAACATATTCATGTTTTCTTGCAGAAGAGCACATAAACCCTTTCTCTGTATCACTAAATTAGGCCCTGTGTAGAATTACACTAAAACCCCTGTTTCAAATGTACTCTTTCCCTTGAGAAAAGGATATTCTTTATTTAATCATAACAAAAGCATAAGGATGTTGAACTTCAAGTTAAAACCAAAATACAGCATTTACTCATAAAGTTACCAGGCATAACATACCTTTCTTTGGGTGTTCTCTTTAGTCACATAAACGGAACATACAGGCCAGTGGAATACCAGAGTGATATTTATTGGGCTGACTTAGAACTTATAATAATTAAAATATTACACAGTGATTACATAGTGAACTAAAATTAAAACATTGCCGGAATAAATTGTGTCATGCTAATAGAATCTGAAAAACACCAGTGTCCAGGCAGGTGCACATGTTGGCCAAAGGAAAACAACAATGTGCAAGTCCACTGAAATTAAATAACTAGAGGAGATTAGGGCATTATTATACAAGCTTTATAATATTCTAATAATATTCCAATCTTATAAAAGAATTTGAGGCAATATCTACTAGATTTAGCTGATGGGGCAAGAAGATGACAGCAGCTAATTGTTTATGCAAGTATGAATCCCAGCTCTGACTAGGTTCAAGTAGAAACTCTGGTTTATAAATATATGTGTCTGTTTCTAAATGTCATATGATTGCCTACTAATCCTGGTGCGGGGAGAATGATGGTAAGCCTAGCCAGAAGCCTGTAGCAGTCCTACCAGAACACTCTGTCTAAGGGATTGTTGCATTAGTATTGCCTGGTGTTTTGACTGCTGGAAGCTGTGTATCTTTTCTGATGCACTCGCTGGCTCTAAGCCCTGGTCAGCTGTGAGAAGTGTGATGTTTTTCATCACTATGCTCTCATTTTAGGTAGAGGCATTATATACCACTGAAACCAAACCATTTTGTGTTGGGGTTTGGGTTCTTTTTGGTTTTTTTTACTTTAATTACCATGGCTTTTATTGATTCACATAGCAAAAACCTAATATGCTGTGTGCGCCTTCAGTGTAATTTGTAGCCAGTCCACTCTCTATTCCTAGGTTCACAATCCAGCTTTCTCCAGCTGTATCCACCTTCAGCTGACAGCTCTTCTGGATGCTGCATCCCTAAAATGCCCCAGACCTCAAAAGTGCAGCAGCCACCCACAGGTTAGCTCACGTTTCTGAAATTTTCACACACTATATTGTTGTTACACTGGTTTATTTTACATTAAATTGGAACCTTTCATTCAGTGAGGGGAACAATTATTCTACCGTTCCGATGTTCATTATAATGCCTCAAAGTTGATTTTTCAATGTCATATTGAATATTCTTTTATTCAGCTGCTGCATTTGTAGGTAATCTAGTTTGCACAGACACTGAAGAGAAAGGAAGGTTCTGTGATGTACTCAGAAACCAAAACTATCCATCAGTTTCAAGCTGCTCATGAAAGTTTTCAGGTTTCTGAAAAAGAATACTTTTTGCAGAATACTAGTACTGGAAGTGGCACCTCCTCTTTGAATAAGAAGAGAAAAAACAAATAGAATTAATTTCTTTCAATTTTGACAAGCATATTTCCTTACAAAGCAATGTCCACTTAACAACAGCAGGACAAAATACAGAATGGATTTGGATTAAAAAACAACAAAGGAACAGGATTTGAAATGAATATGAGCAACCTTAACTGGTAACAAGGTTAAAAATGTATCTAGTCTGAATGTATTCCATCAGGGGTACCTCACATAAGCAAAATATATTCAGACTTCATAGAGGGAAGGACGGAAAAGCTAAGTGGTATCCATTTTGGAAAGTTTGAAACAAATGATTCAAGGCATAAGCTATTTCTATAACAAGCTCATTATTGTAACGACTTTGTTTCTGACATTTGTGGGAATACTTTCCAAAATAAATATTTAGCTACAGAAAGGAGTTTCATTTTTAATTTATAGCAGCTACTAAAAGTGTATATGTTACACAGACTATACTGAGTTTTTGTCTGCATTGTGTAAATGCAAGATGAATCTGCAGAACCATAGTTATTTTAGATCTGATAGAATACAGATCTATTGATCATTTTTTTGAAAAAGAACTTTTATTGTAAAATGGTTAAACAAGACAAAACCATTTTTTTCTTTATTTGGAAGAAAACCACTGTTTGCTACAATTCTTTATCTTTTTTTTTTACAAGAGACAAAATAGAAAACCTAGAAATATATTGAATTACTTTGTTAAAGATTTAGTGGTAAGAACAAGACCTACTGATTCAGGACATGATCAAGAAGTGTTTTTCTGTCTAAGTGGGAACTAGGAATTTAATGATATATGTTTTCCATCTGGCTTCATCAAATCTGTCTCAAAAAAGAAGAAAAACCCTTACTCCAGTTTTCACAACCACAGTGGGGCTATCACCAGGGACTTTCTAGAAGTTGGTCCTCAATGAAAAGCAATTGAGGTAGTTTTCTGTAAAGTGCAGGCTGAAAACAGGGTCTTTAAATACATAGTCTGGCACATGTTAACCCCATTTTCCCTTGGAATGAAGTGAAAGCTTTAGAAAAAATGTTAAAGGAAAACTGGAAAAAGCTCTAAAAATAGAAAGCAAAAGGTATCCAAGAAAAGACTAACACAGAAGGTAACTATAGACCAGTTAGGTTGCCCTCTTTATGACAGGATGATTTGTGAGGTAGGAGAAAACAGCAGTTTTATTTCTTCTCTACCCAGCATGATGACACATCTGATTTACATCCTAGCCATCACCATTCACATTTTTTTCAGAGATAAGAATGTGGGGGTTTCTGCTGACCTTCAAAAGTGAGAGGTTTGCCCTATGTTTCTTTAAAATATTTGAAGAGATAATTTTAATGCCTACTATAGAGTCCATGTTCCATGGATGCTCTACATCGTAGTTATGATGATGTCTATATCACCAATTTACACTACCCCGTGGTATGCCAGGTGAGTAGAGCTGAAAGGCAATGTAGGGTCCTGTAGAGAAAGCAGGAACTGTCGAGTACAGCTGGGAATCTCCCTTATGTTAGCCATGACTTAATTATTGCATTACTGTCTTCTGTGGTTTTGTCTAAATCATAAATAAAATGCATCATTTCCCTAGTCCAGAGGAGAATTGATGCAGTGTAGCTTGTATTCATGCATCTAAAGTCTTTTCTCCTAACTGAGGGTGGCCTGCTTTTCGCTGAGTTTTAGGAACTGTCCCTGGCTTGAGCTGTCTCCTGGGGCATTGCCTGGCCACCCAGGGAGAAGAAAACAAACACAGCTGATGATCACGAGCCAGTGGTTGAGCCTGTGTCCTGACACTGTTTAGTTTATCCATTGCCTCTATTCCCAAACTTTTCTTTTTCAGTATTCTGATTTTTTTTCCTGCCACTTGGGTATTAATAAATCTGACACATTAATCAGTGTTGCCACAGGATGCCATTTGGACTCTAAAATATGTGTCTTTGCAAAGGTGATCTAACACCATACTTTTAACACTGTAATTATAATCCTAATTAATTGTAATTAGAATGAGGTAGGACATTAAGCAAATAAACCCACCTACTCCTTAGCTGTTTATCCTGAGGCCCCTCTATGTTCATAGAAGGGAAGAGGCAGTTTTCTCGGCTCTAGCACAAGTTCTCTCCTCTAAAGCCAGTGGTGTATTCTCATTAGTGCCATCATGCAGAGAGCTTCTCAGCTCAGGTTCCTCATGTTTTCAGTCCTGTTGAAAAGAGTTGAAGCAGTGGAAAATTTGGGGTGAAGGGCAGCATGGAAAGTATACTCAAACTAGCAGTTTGGTTTCCTTGGGCAAAACTCCTTCTCACCAGGCACTGCTTTCCCAGTGAATTACCCATTGAATCTTTATTCCAGCCTGTGATTCCTTTCATTTGTTGCATGTGCCTCTCCAAACACCTGGACTATTCCTTGTAAAACCATCAGGATCGGCAGCCTTGGTTATAGTCTCATGGAGAATGTCTCTCTGTTCCTCTTGTTTTTGTCGTAGCTTCTATGAACATGCTCATCCAAGTCAGGAACTGGCAGTTCCAGCAGCCCAACAGAGGTGAGGCTGGCATAACAAGCCCCTGGGTTCAGCCAGCAGTGAGGCTGAATACATTGTGCCATCTGGCACATGCACTTACCCAAACCCCCCACACGTACCCGCCCATGGCCACGTAAATGAACACACTCATTGCTCATACAAACATAACAGCACCTACTGCCCCATGGACTCTCCAGTGCTCACACATGCACTCACACACCTGCTCCAGCTGGTCCTGCCATGGACACATGGACCTCTGAGCCCTGGTCTCAGTCCAAGGGCTGCACTTAGAGCCCCAGGCACACACACACACGACAGAGCTCCACAACCAGGCAGTGGAGTTTAATGGGAGAACAGGACAGGCTGCCCTAGTCAGATGCAGGAAATGGCCAGCCAAGAGAAGCAACCAGCCCACTGCTTAGACAGGGCAATTCCTTTTTATGTCATTACTCCTCTGTTTTCCCATATTTGCTCCTTTCCAAACTACCCTGATGCCTCCTTTCCCCCAACTTTGGTTCCTGCATTAAAGAGCCTGTAATAAGCAATTGGGAATGTTCTTGTTGTACTTGTAGTAACAGGTCCCAGGCCTTTAGGCAATACACTTCACCCTCTCCTCCAGATCCACAAGGTGCTCTGAGGCTCCCATTCACTCTTCATGAAGATACTGGGTCTGAATCTTCTCTGGGGCAGATGGAGAGGACCAAAGCAGGGGCTTGTGTCTCCCCAGTAGGGCTACTGGTGTTCCCCTACCCAGTGTTGTGTGCAGTGCTTCTTTATTTGTGTGCACACGTGCATGTGAGTGCAGATCCCTCTCCTGTGATATCAATGGGAGCAGCCAGAGCAGGGTGTTATTTGGCTTCCCCCACCTACTGCAGTTCCTCTGGGCACCATTAGGCCTGTCTGTAGATAAGCTTTTTTTTTTTTCACAGAACCTGCAATAAGCACTCCTAAACTCTGCTTATTCAGCAACAAATATGTAGGTCTGAAAACTGTAACCCATGTTCCTCTGAGTTTCCCCCAGTAAAATAATAGAGCTTTGGGCCTAACTGAACTTCCTTCACCATCTTGTGCACACCCACCTCCCCACCCTCACAAAAATAACTGGAGTTTTAGGAAAGGTTTCTGCAATAGAATTTTAAAATTCTGATGATTTTACATCAATTGGCTCTGATAGATTTTCATCTTACAACTCTATCAGTTAAGAGGAGGATCTGCTGTACCCAACATGTTTTTCAGTGCCAAATGTTTGTTTCCCTTCTTTTGCCACTCTGCTCTGTGACAGTAGTATCTACCTCACTTATCTAAACTGCTACTTTTCTTCGTGTTATCCAAAGTTTAAATAAAATAACTATATTAAACAGTGAGAGATCTTGAAGAATCTTGTGGATATCAGACCAGAGGGGTCATATAAGCACACAAGCACCACACAGATTTCCAAAAGTTGTGACATGCACTCTATTCAACTTCACATTGACTCTCCCACTCATGAGACATCCTTCTACTTATGACTGCATGCCACTTTTTCATATGACTTTGCCTCAGGGTGCACAGAAAAGGGATATGTTCTTTCCTTGATATAGTACTGAGAGTTATCAGCTAGAATAACTTGGTTCTGTAGCAGTAAGGTTTGTCCAAAGACAATTGTGAAAGGCCTATTTTCTTCCCTGGCAGAGAGCAGGGTGGAGCTATTCTTCTCTCTTTGCTGAGGTTCAGAGAACCAAGTGCCATCTTTTTCATTGTAAGAAGCAGTACTGCTTTCCTTCCTCAGTGGTATGCATAAGTGAAAATCTGATAATATTTTGGTTTGCTTTTTATGATCCATACATGGTGCACTTCCACCTTTCATGCTCAGCCCCAGACTCTGCTACCTGGACAGGGATGTCATTGCTAGTTTTCTAGTGCCTGTGACAAATGGAGCATATGGACAATAACTTCCTTAACTACAGAGCTGCCCTCCTCACAAGTTTCTTCACCCTACTCTCATCCCTATGTCTCAACTGCATGATCCCCTTCCACTCCATCTGCTCATCCTCTCTTTCCAATTTTCACCTACTTCTTCTTCACAAACTGTCAGTAGCCTGTTTCCAATATCTCTCAATACGGCTTTTTTGTCAGAGGGTTTCCTTCTCCACCTTTTCAGCAGGTAAGGAAGCACCCACACAGGTAGACCATCTGAGCTTTGGTGATCTGTGACAGCTACGTGCTTTAACAAGGTACCAAGTACTTCCAGCCCAGAGAAGGTTAGGTCTTAGTCCCACAATGCTTTGTTGTGCAAATGAGAAACACATCTAGCAGCTCTGACTGTTATAGCCTGCCTGGTGTATTAAATATGTATCAAGTAATAATTCCAACATTTAGGAGCAGCTAGGGATGTATTTATGCCTACATTAGATTTCTTTTGCTTATTTTTAGAGAAAGTAATCTGCCTTGTGTTATGAATTATTGCAGCAAGGGAGATGGTAACTGTTTGACTTGGTAGACAGTTTCAAGGCAGTTTTAGAGTCAAAGACCATATGGAAAAATAAAAATGCTTTGCCAAATCTGAGAAGAGTTCTGGGAGAAACTGGTAGCTCTTGGCTTCTTACTCTCATTTGGTTTTGTACTTCTAAAATTCTGCCTTGGATTGACAAAAAAAGCAGGTTTGCAGCCCGACCTTTCCTGCTATAAGGCAACAGTAACAAAATAACTCTCTGTTTTGGAGAAGAGTGGAAGCATTATGCCTCCCATTTGTAGTTAGAGGTCACATCTCTCCACAGTATTTGCAGAAGAGATACTGAGTAGTCAAGCTTTACCCTGTTTTCATGGCTGATGCACTGTGATAGGACTTCAAATGGCTATTTCACTCCCTAGATGCAGAACTCAGATGTGACTGTGCATTAATTCTTCAGCATAGGGTGATTTTTGTGCTTAGCTGTTCAGGGACAGATGATATGTCTGAAGATGTGGGCTGGTTCTTCTTGGTTCACACCAGCCTCTCCTCCACAAAGAATGCTTCCCTTGGCACTTCAGATTCTCTTATGTTTAGGGGGTAGCTGAGTCAAAACATAAGCCTGATCATTCTCAAGGGAGGTCATTAGTGACTGTCCTCAGGATTCCTGTAGCTTTTCCCTGGCAGTCATATGGCAACTGTATGAAGTACTTTGTGAATGAGTAGACTGCATTTAACAACCTCAGCCTCATACACAGAGTGGAGGTTTTTTTCACACTTATAATACTACACTATAATTAATGTGCCAGAAGATTTCAGCCTAATTTTTCTAGCTAAGCAGGTGGTTACTGGACTGAACTGTGTGTTACAGAAGAGTCTCAACAAGCAGCATGAAGTACAATGCGTGAAACAGCAAAACATTTGCAAACAGACAGGTGAACAGCTGCTTTCCAGAGTAGTTCAGAAAATATCAGAAACCTTGATGTCTTTCCCTGCACATCATCACTCAGCAGAGTGATAATTTCTTCGTTGCTATCCTAGTGAGTTCAAATTAGTTGTAGCTCATGACTATCAAGCGCAACACCAAAAGAAAAATTAAAGTATTTCCAATAACTTCTTTAAGGGGAAAATTCCTGCACACCTAGATATGAGAAATTCCTTTAGAGAAAGCCCTATAAATGAAACAGCAATATCAAAAACTTATAAAAGGTTAGATTGTTAACAAAGTGAAAGCATTCAGTCCAACAAGCGGCATTCTGATCTTCCCACAAGTGAGACAGCCGAGCTGCCATAACCAGAAATAGTCTTCAAAGGATGTTTTTCCCTGGAGCATTATCAGTGTGGCTCAGATCTTCAGAGGTGTAGAATTCCTACCTCCCCAAACCTTGTCACACAGCCTGCCTGATGCTGCTGTCCTCTGAGGTGCTGGGAGGAACAAAATCCAGCCTAGAATTCAGAGCCAGGCAGTGAGGCAGTAGTTATGTCTTTCACACTCTAGTAGTTCTTATATACTAAACTCTTCACTAGCAAACTGCTGGCTTCTATAAATTGACTGCATTGCAGGGCTGAAGCCTATTTTAGAAGACATTCCTCTGTCTTGTTTAAATATGGATTTGTGCACAAAGAAAAATAAGGAATTTATCACTACTTCCAACAGACAGGCATGTATGCAACCATCTCCAGGAAAACAGGATTCCATCACAAGTANAGAAAACAGAACACATGGGGTAGACATTTCCTATCACCTTAACCTTGCTTTAGAGAAAAAGTATTAAAAATATATTTCTTTTGATCTTCCCCGTAGTTCAAATGTGTGGTAGACTGAACCCAGCCAGTGACTAGGGACCCACCACCTGCTCCCTCACCACATGGGGGAGGTATTTGGAAGAGTAAAGGCAAGAAAATCTTTCAGGTTGAGGTAAAGATATTTTTAAAGTGCGTAGGGGAAAAGAGGTGGGGAAAATGCCCAAGTGATGCACAGGCAATCATTAAGCACCCCTCATCACCAGATTGATACCCAGCTGGCTTCCAAGCAATGGAAGGTTTGGAAAGACTACACCCCAGTTTTATCTCTGAGAATGGTGTCATGTGGTGTGGAATATGCCTTCAGCCAGCTGGGGTCAATTTTCCCAGCTGTGTTCCCTCCCAGCCTCCTGCCCACCCTAGCCACTCAGCAGAAGTTGAAGTGAGACACAGAAGGCACTGACTACAAGCACTGCTCAGCAATAGCTAAAATGGTGCACTGCCAACACTGGTTTGGTCACAAATCAGAAAGACAACACTGTGGGCTGCTAGAAAGAGGATTAACTCTGTCTTACTCATACTCAGTACAATGTCTTCAAAAGCCCACCTCCTTCTTGTAACCATGAAACCTTGTTTTCCAAAACTGGCAAACAGATGAAGTATGACCAACACCAACCACTGCAGAAACATTACCCCGTTCCCTGCATATAACACTCATATTGAGGTTTGATTGACATTCTTAATGTCTATGGGGTTACGATTATAACAAAACAGTCACTGTTATTTAAAATTCTGTGTGACATGGAATAAGTTCAAACTGCAATTTTAAAGGAGGGGAAGCCAGTTCTTTCAGTCTCAGTAAGTCTTTGCCAACAACTCAATAATTATTTGAGGCTTTTTTTGCTATTTATAAATGCATGTGCTAGTCCATCACTTTTTTTAATGTGAAATTTGAACAGAACTGAATGTACGGTGGGATATGCTTTGAGGCTCTGCTAAAAAAAAAAATCCACATTGATAGCGCAGACTTCATTTTTTTTAATTGCTATGCACTCACCTAATAGGTAAATTATGTGGAAACAGGATTTAAAGTCTTACTAAAGACAAATAGTTTGACTACTACTGTTTCCTTTGTTCACTTAATCAGTTACTGTGTCAGAAGAAATCAGTTTATTATGATGTGTTCTTGACAAATAACTGTTGGCTGTTTCTTGTCATCTTATACGCTAATGCTTGTAAATTAATGGGGTTTAGGGTGCTCAGAGAGGGGATAAACAAACAGTTGCATAGTCTCATCTTAAGAATTTACTGTTCTTCTGCTTGTCCACTGGAAATGCAAAATAATACAGAGCAATAGAGACTATCTCCAGGAGCTGGGACTTCATACTGTTAACTGGTCTACCACTTCTCCATGCTGAGCTCCACTGGTTTGCTGGATAAGGCAAACAATATTTCAGTAACTTTAGATAAAGGCCTTTATGTGGAAAAATACTTCATGCATATTGCAAGTAGTTAAATTGTTCAGATATGAAGTATCCATTTAAACTTTCCACTGAAATGTCCTGTCAAACATTTCTGATGTGAAGTCCACAGGGATCCAGCAAAACAGTGTATGTATTGAAGATGTAATAATATGGGTGTTATTAATGTTTCTTCATTAAACAACTATAAAAAGATTTTGAAATATGATTTTTTCCATGCAGATGACTTGTGTTATTACTGTCACTTTTGTTCTTCCTTGCTCTTTTATTGTAGATTGTTTTAGCTCACATGTTGTATCTTGCATTACCTTAGTTATAAATTCTGTGAAAGGAATCTTCTGTGTTAAAACACACTGCCTGACAGCTTGGGATCCTTTGCCTGGACCATGTGATATTACTGGAATCTTAATAACACTAGCACTTTTTAGCTAATATATGATTTTATAATTATGATATTTGTGGAAGAGAGACAGACTCATGATCTCATGATCATAGAGGTTCATTTTCCACAAAAAGTTAAGCTGTGAGAGGAATGACACAAGTGATTTCTAGACTATCTGTTCACTGAGGAGTCTGTTCAAAAACTAAGTAACTGTTGTAACACATGCCCCTCTTGTTTTTGTTTTCCAAGAACATTTTTTCAGGTGTAGTTGACTAGCAATGCATTGACACATTTAAGTAAAAGTCAGACTGCTCTGTCAGCCTGAGTGTGAGAGACAGCACTACGTGCACATTGTTTTTCTAATAGGAAGTCTCCTGTTTTCTATAAATAGACATGTTTTAGTTCTGATTGTTCTGTACTGAAATAACTGGTGAGGTGTCTAATTACTCGAAATAGAAAGCACAAACAATGGCAGGCATTCAACCTCTTCTGAAAAATTGTTCCTAGCAGTTGATTGTTCTGATTCCTAGACACTGGCTCAGAAACACACTACATCTGAGGGTTCTTCTTCCTTTTCTTCTCTTCAATACATTTGTATTGATCACTCAGTTGTGTAATAAAGGCAAATGATACGTAGTGCAGCATGTCCTTTGCAGTTATGGATCAAATTCATTCCTGGCCAGGGTGTGTAACAATAAACAAGGGAAGGAAATGAACTGCTTCTGAGAAATGGAGTTCCCTCCAGCTCCCTTTCCATTTGCACACAGCTAGGCATTGTGCTTTATATGTAATTATAATGATTTATTCAAAGGTGTTTACTAGTCAAAGGCATAACTTCTTGCTTATCTGATAATTACATAGCTGCTGAGATCATGAAGTAGGTTGTTAACACTGTCAATCTTTTGCACTAAAGTGAAGTATTTGCTTGTATGTTTCTTTAATGTTTTATTTCCTATCTAAGCCATTTTTCTCAACCTGCAGTTTTTTGTTTCTTTCTTTCCCAAAGGATCATAAAGTGAATATCTCTTCCTTAAATTTCATGTGCCTTAATTTTACACCCACTCACCCCATAATAGTGGTTCTTGTGATGCAAAACTGAAGGATTCTTTACAGTAACAGATGGAGTGTAACTCAAAAATTCATTTCTTCATCTTTATCGCATTACTTATAAACATAAAGAATGTAATAGTTACTTTCATACTCCTGCAACCGTTCTGCACAATCAGTTAATTACAGTACTTAATGTAACTTAAGTCTTACATCTCCTTAACCAAATCTTCACCCTGCTTTGCATTTGTGATTATTATTGGGATAGGAAAAAAATTACATTTTGGAAAGGGAAATCATCCAAAATAAATATATCTGCAGGCTGTCAGTAGGACCCAATTTAGGGGATTATCTAAGGAAATTAGGAAGATATCACAGATGGATAGCATCAAATTAAATAAAATACATGTAATCTTCACAGCTCAGGGAAAAAGAACCAACCAACCAACCACTGAAAAGCTGTCCTGCAGAGAGCTTTACTCTGCTTTGGATGCTGTAGAGCTGCTCTGGCTGCCCTTTCTACTTGGAATTCCTTTATTTCACAGAATCACAAAATCACAGAATCACTAGGTTGAAAAAGACCCATAGGATCCAACCATTCTTATCAACCACTAAACCATGCCCCTCAGCACTTTGTCCACCCATCCTGTAAATGCCTCCGGGGATGGTGACTCAACTACCTCCCTGGGAAGCCTGTTTCAGTGTCCAATGACCCTTTCCATGAGGTTTTTTTCTGATGTCCAGTCTGAACCTCCCCTGGTGTGCCTTGAGGCCACTCCCTCTCATCCTGTCCCCTGTCACTTGGGAGAAGAGGCCAGCTCCCTCCTCTCTATAACCTCCTTTCAGACAGTTGTAGAGACCAATGAGGTCTACCCTCAGCCTCTTCTCCAGGCTAAACAACCCCAGCTCTCTCAGTCACTCCTCATAAGGCTTGTTCTCCAGCCCCTTCACCAGCTTCATTGCTCTTCTCTGGACTCACTGCTGAGCCTCAACATCCTTCTTGTGGTGAGGAACCCAGACCTGAGCACAGTATTCTAGGTGCGGTCTCACTAGTGCTGTATACAGTAAAATTTATAATTGAAGATCATACTGCAAATGTGGATGTGGATTGAAAGTGTGTATGTTGAGAAATTCAGAATAAAAAAAAATAAAACAGTTTAAAGCAGCACCATGTTATTGGGGTTTTTTTCCATAACTGAATGCTACACAAATCAGGCACTAAGAGACTGAACATCAGTAGGCACGTATAACAAGTACAACTGTGTAACACCTGAGTAAAGCTTGACCTGCAGTGGTCTACATGTCTTTTACCCTTCTGCCACCTGTAGTTCATGTACTTAGTGCTCCAGTGGTTTGCTGTTCCTCAGGATCTGGCTTGTAGTATTTTTTTGTTTAAATAGGACTTCTATGATGTTTTCTTTTCTTAATACAATCTTTTTTCCTTTTCTGATAGATGGTGTAAGCCCTTGGGACCTTTTGATCTGCTTATCTTCCAGAAAAAATGATGATACTGGCTGCATTCAAATGGATGATTTGCATCATCTACAGTTGTTTCAAAAGGTATGAGATTATCATTTTGTCTTTTGTGGGAATAAGGAGACATTTATTAGAAAAAGACCAAAGCAAACAACTATCTGATGCTCATTTTATACTGAAACAGCAGGGTTTAACAGCACTAAAAATGGTTTTTTTCCAGTTTCCTATCTACTGAGAAATACATGTCAGATACAAACTTTTAAGTCTTCTTTGCATCACATGCATGACCAAAGCCAATTTCTCATTTGGACATAGTATATTATTTTGGTTGTAAGTATTCCAATGTAAATACTGGAAATTAGCAAGTTTTCCTTTTCTCTTCTTTAGCACGAACTTTTACATTACTGGCCACCAGCAACCAGCACATCAGGCAGCAAAAGCATTTGCAGATGTCAAGGGATAGTTAAGCAGTTTGCCCTATTGGAAAAGAGAATTTAGAAATGAAGAGAAACAAATACATATAATAATTCAGAATAATAGCACAGGCAGAAGATAAAGCTGGGCTAATTTAGGCTTCACATCTTACATCACTACTGAATTTCATCTAATTGAATTGCTCCTTTGTAAACATACTTTAGGCATACCTCCAAACAGCAATAGTGCTCCTACAATTGATAATGTGTGAGCTGGACCAGTGTCCCCTTCCAGAGCCTTCATGGGAATTCCTTGTTCTGGTACTGCAATCTCCTTACTCTCAGTCCAAAACATTAGAGGTATGTGTTTGAAAAAATGTGACCAAACTATAGATGAAGCTTGGCTTGTATTTCGANCTGCAGTGGTCTACATGTCTTTTACCCTTCTGCCACCTGTAGTTCATGTACTTAGTGCTCCAGTGGTTTGCTGTTCCTCAGGATCTGGCTTGTAGTATTTTTTTGTTTAAATAGGACTTCTATGATGTTTTCTTTTCTTAATACAATCTTTTTTCCTTTTCTGATAGATGGTGTAAGCCCTTGGGACCTTTTGATCTGCTTATCTTCCAGAAAAAATGATGATACTGGCTGCATTCAAATGGATGATTTGCATCATCTACAGTTGTTTCAAAAGGTATGAGATTATCATTTTGTCTTTTGTGGGAATAAGGAGACATTTATTAGAAAAAGACCAAAGCAAACAACTATCTGATGCTCATTTTATACTGAAACAGCAGGGTTTAACAGCACTAAAAATGGTTTTTTTCCAGTTTCCTATCTACTGAGAAATACATGTCAGATACAAACTTTTAAGTCTTCTTTGCATCACATGCATGACCAAAGCCAATTTCTCATTTGGACATAGTATATTATTTTGGTTGTAAGTATTCCAATGTAAATACTGGAAATTAGCAAGTTTTCCTTTTCTCTTCTTTAGCACGAACTTTTACATTACTGGCCACCAGCAACCAGCACATCAGGCAGCAAAAGCATTTGCAGATGTCAAGGGATAGTTAAGCAGTTTGCCCTATTGGAAAAGAGAATTTAGAAATGAAGAGAAACAAATACATATAATAATTCAGAATAATAGCACAGGCAGAAGATAAAGCTGGGCTAATTTAGGCTTCACATCTTACATCACTACTGAATTTCATCTAATTGAATTGCTCCTTTGTAAACATACTTTAGGCATACCTCCAAACAGCAATAGTGCTCCTACAATTGATAATGTGTGAGCTGGACCAGTGTCCCCTTCTAGAGCCTTCATGGGAATTCCTTGTTCTGGTACTGCAATCTCCTTACTCTCAGTCCAAAACATTAGAGGTATGTGTTTGAAAAAATGTGACCAAACTATAGATGAAGCTTGGCTTGTATTTCGAGTACAATGTCACAGATAACAACAGCAAGACCCAAACCCATAAACTGGGGGAAATAAAGCTGCTTTTAGAAGGTGTTTAGTTCAGGTATGTAGCTCATGAGGGTGAAAAAAAAGCATTATTTGTCCACAGAAGTCAGAACTAGGAGCATGTACATTGGAGTTTCCAGGGACTGGATGCCTTATCAAAGTGTATCCAGAAAAATTTTTATAGCGGTTCCATTTTCCTAGAAAGATACATGCTTCGGATTCAGGTCTCAGATCATAAAACACTCCAGTATTTGGCAAATTACTTTTTCCTCATTCTACCCATATTATAATTTCCGAGACTCTAATGCTGTGCAATGTAGTAATTCTTGCAATACTGTGCAATGTCCAGAAGTTTCACACATGCATAAGTGAGACATAAGGTGATCAAAGGAATTGTCCAAGTACCCTCAGGAAATCTTCAGCACAGCAGGGACTTAAAACAGATGGTCTATATCTCAGGATAACTTTAAATATTGGACTAACATTACTTGCTGCTGGCATGCCCGTACCACAATGCAACACAGTTCTTTGTTGCAGAGCCTGGATGTGGTTTAGCTACATTAATTTACAACTATTCTTCAAGGACAGTAATTCAAGAGGCATAGGCTATTTCCATGCTGTGAGAGACAGTGATTGATAAGTGGCAGAGAACAAAGAAGCTGCAGAAACTGAAAAGAGGGACTGGAAAGGGGTGAAAAGTCAGCAAATGAGGAGAGCTGCAAGTCTAAAATTTTGGTTTGTGATGGCTGTGGAGGAAGAGCTCACATTTTAACTTCATTATCCCATGCTGCAGGGAGAGCAAAGTTGCAATTCCTTTTGACACCAACAGGAGTTTTCTGCATGAGGTGTCCCTGATAAATTAAACACAAACCCATTGAAAGCTTCAGGAAAAAAGGGCACTTTTCTGAATAACATCATCAAAGTTTCTCTTTTTACATGCAGGTAAACCTACTTCCAGAAATCCAGCATTTCCTTTGCAGAAAAGAGGGGTTATGCCAGATAACTAAAGCCTTTCCAGGTAACCTAATTTCTTCAAATCTGCATATGTGGTGATGGTCATCTAATACTTACCAGAGGAAGTCACTGAAATGAGACTTTCAGGCTTACAGTTCCTTTTTATTTATAGTCATGAATGCATATGTGGAAAAAAAAAGAAACGAGAATGATAATCCATTTAAGATACCACTTCAATGCAAATTACTGTTGTGCAGTACCTTTTCAGGTAAAGATATTGCATCATTTAGCTATTGCATACTACAGAAATAATTTGGCTGTAAATGTCTTATTTTTGGACTGTTTTGTGTTAATACAGTATATTGGTGTTTATACTTTGAAGCCCTGGGTTCACTGTAATATGTTTGTTCAGCTTTACAAAAATGTTGTGGCATGGAGAAGGAGTAGAAGTTGGAGTTTGGTTCCCATCCAAACATAGTTTACTGATAAAAAGCCTTTGTGTAGTAAGATCACCAACCAGAAAAGTTTAAAGGTTATGGGCCAGTTGCCAAAGAATTCCAGCTTACTATGGGTGAAATTCAGCCTTGAATAGAAACTGGAAAAAGCTATTGTGCTCCTTCTCCCTCTCCTCTCCTCTCCTCTCCTCTCCTCTCCTCTCCTCTCCTCTCCTCTCCTCTCCTCTCCTCTCCTCTCCTCTCCTCTCTGTATATACTATATTTACCGTATAAGAAAAGGAATCATGACTTCTCATTTAACCATTTGGAAGCCAGGAATTTTCTGCATCAGTATTCCAGTCTTCCCCTTAATCCAGTGGGGAGAGAGGGGCACCTTCAAACATGACTTCATTTTATCCTAAGTATGTATTTAAAATAGGTGTGTTGAATTAGCCTCTGCAGATACTGACTGCAAATGAAGTCTAGACAAGTACCTTAGGTTAAATATATGACACTTGGATGCTTTACTAAAGTTGAGGTTGGGTGGTTCCTAACCTAAGCATATCACATTTCCCCTTTTTATATTTTTACTGTTTCATTTAAAGATTAATCAGTTTTTTAAACCTATGTGAAATGTTTCCCTTAAAGAACTATATGTTGAAGGTCAGCTTAAATTGCAAATTTCCATTTTCCTGGTGCTGTAAATTGTCAAAACTGATCATAAAATGCATATGTGGTAAGGAACATGCAGTATAAGGAACATCTATCCAGGTCCCATGAAAGTCCTTTATTGTGAAGTCATATTACACCAGGTAAGCGATACACATATTCTCCTTTGGCTGAGATATAAATGTGCCTTCAGTGATGCCTGGTGCCTTGGTTCGCTTGCACTGAAGAATGAATTAGAAAGTATTCTGATATAGTACCTGTTTCAGACAAATCTCAGTAGATTTCTAAAAACTTCAAGGACTCCAGAAACCAGTAGTTCCTAGTCATGTTGTAACAGAATGCCTTTAAAAAACAGTGGTTTGCCCTGCTACTTGGAGAAAGGCCAATTGCAGCAGTTTTATTATTTTGCTACCACAAAACCACAAATGCAAGAGGCATTCATTGCTCACAGAGCTTTCGCCTTAAATATGCAGATTATCACTGGTATCCATAAGCTGTGTTACAAGACACTTTGTGTATGTGGTCTGTTAAGTGGTCCAGTTTTTCTCCTCTCTAGGCGAGAGCCATTTATAAGCATGTTATTCCATACCTGTATTATTAGTGCTTTCCTGGCAAAGAGAAAAGCCCTTCTGACTGATGCCAAAATCCTCGTGAAGTCAATGCAGTATGTGCACCCCGCTGCTGGGGTCTGAGATTCCTACCCACCCAGTAATGGGGGTTTACTTTAGCAGATTGCTGAAGGACTGTCATACAGAGAAAGGTCCAACCCTTGAGGGTTGAGTTAGCTGTTACACCATAGGGGTCTCATGCCACTTGAGACACCCTGGGTAATCCAGTAGGATGGGCAGATTTGGCACAGAGACTATGTTTTAGCATCAAAGAATCATAGAATCCCTTGGTTAGAAAAGACCTCTGAGATCATTGAGTCCAACCCTACCTGTCCACTGCTAAACAATCTCCCTGAGCACTAAATCTGCCCATCTTTTAAATACCCCCAGAGATGATGACTCAACCACCTCCCTGGGCAGCCTGTTCCAGTACCTGATAATCCTTTCTGTGAAGTTTTTCCTGATGTTTAATCTGAATCTCCCTGATGCAACTTGAGGCCATGTCTTTCTGGCCCAGAAGCTGGAGGCTCAGAGGGATATCCTANTCAATGTGCAAGTGTCTTGATCCAGAGATGGATCCCATTCAGGATTGCTGATATGTGACATCTAATTTAGTATCAATAAAATTCACCCACGGAAGATGGAATTAGAATCAGAAGAGTAAATTATCTGATTTCAAGTTTAGACAAAAAGGAGTAAGTTAAATCAAACTTCTATGTATAACCAAGATTTTAGATCCTCTCCGTCTCTTCCACTCTTCTGATAAAGCCAGCTCTTTCCACTTCTTTCTTTTTCTTGCATCCTTTCTTCTCAACAACAGCAAAATTGACAATTATCAGGATTTATTTTATATTCAACTTTAAAATTATCCAGGGGAAGAAGGGTTTTCATCAGTATTTCCTCCACAGAAGAGTTTATTTCCTTTCAATTCATTTATGTACTTTTATTCTTGCATGTTTGAGCCAACAATGCTTCTCTGCAATTCCTGTTGAAGAGGGTCAGTTGGTTTAATATTACTGTGTGTCATCTAGTCAGCCCTGCAAGGAGCCAAGCAATTTCCTGTAAAAGTGAAAACACAAAGTTGCTGCTCCAAGACTTATGTAATCTAATTAAAGACATATTAAGTTGCAGAAAGAAATATCAGGCAGCAAGGCTGAGAGGATGGGATTATTGGTTTTACTGTGGATTTGACAGTGTTGATATTGATAAGCAGTGGCTATGAAGGTAAAGGTTATCTTTTAAAAAATATTACTCTGTTGTTTTTCGAGCCTTAAGCTGCTAGGTGTTGTATTTAAAAGAGTGTGTCCCCTCTGATATCCCTGTTGTAACACTACAGGAAAAAAATTAGTTGTAGAAAATATCAGGTCGGTGCTTGTTCAATGGCTTTGTCTCTTTCATGGAAAATATTCTTGTCATTCAGAAAATTCAGATTGGTTCTATGTATATAAGGGGGAAAAAAACACGTATCAGTGATGGCTCCTTTTTAGGACACAGGATTGAAACTGGGAAGAGAAAATTGCTAGGAAAGTCAGACTGAAAGAAGAATTTAGAGAAAAAAAAGAGAGAGAATATGTAATGTGTATGGATAAATTGCATTGAGTAAGAGAAGGAAAGAGATGAAAGCAGTTGCTGGAGGATGGGAGCACATGGCAGAGGGTTTGTGAAGACGTGCCAGAATGTTAAAGGATCTTAAAATTCAATGTAGGGGACACTGGTATGTGCTTGCTGCTCAGTGTGAGAAGATTGGCTTCACTCCTGCTTTTGACAAGCATTTGTCCCAGTTTTTAACCAGGTGCCTAATGTCTACTCAGTATAAGGGACTTGGGCGATGAAGAGGTTCTGGCATGGCCATTGAATGACCAAGGAAGGCTCCTGGCATTTATTGCTCTGATCAGTAAAAGCTGCAGCTGCTGCAGGGATCTGTGAGTGAAATCTTCCTGCAAGCAACCCAAACCTAGAAACTCTAATGTTGGCGAATGACTGGCAAAGAGATTTCAGTTGCTCATACTCAGTATCTCATCACTAGTGGGCCGAGAACTGGCCTTGGCTGCCTCCTCGATCTACTCTCAGCTGTGAGATGGAGAAGACTAAGGTTTACCATGTGAGCAGAATTGCCCACCTTCAGTTTAGGGTACAGGAGAGGCATCCTACAATATGCAAAACAAATAGTCTCTTTGAAAAGTTTTGCCTGATAAAGTTGTGGAAATGCTCCCTAATTTAGTTGTTCACTAAGCTGTCATAGTAGTTTGTCTTTCCGCATAAGCATTTGTCTTGATTTGTAACTTCCAGTGTCTAGCCTGTGCCATGCATAGCTGCTTTCTCTACTCATGCACATCAATGATTCTTTTCAAACTAATACTTCTGTTGTATGCCTCCCTTCTGTGTTTCTTTTTATTAGTGTCATTAGTGCAGAGTCTTTACGACTGTCTCCCAGCTTTGCATGCTCACTTGGTCACTAAGGGACTGGCCAATGGTGTTTATCACATGGAAAATATTGGGACAGACAAGACCCTAATGAAATCTGCTGGAAGGGATAGCCAAGATAGTCCAGCTGTATGACTGTGCTCTTACTATGTGATGCATCTACTGTCTTGTGATAACCCCACTCCAGCTTTCCTCTCCCCCTACATAGCAAATCTGCCTTGCCTGTCCCCAGCATCGCTGGGTTACTCTGCACTCAGCAGGAAGGATGATGAGGGTAAGGGAGGAAACAAAGCCCCATGGGGCCACCTATATAAGACAGAAATTCTAGAATTAATTCATTTTCTATTGTAATAATTTGACATCTCTTAATAATTTGACAACTTTGTGACAGAAACATGATTTTTATAGTCAGACATATTTTTTGCCAGCTGGTCCTTATAAATGCCTGCATACCAGTTGTGATCAGTTTTGTGCCTATTACCTTTCTGCTACTGAAGTTGCTAAGAGACTTGAGAATGGCCAATAAAATCAACATTTGATTCTTATGAATTTATTTGGTTATAAACTACATGGCGCAGGATTTTCTTTGTTTTATGACAGGGTCAGATCTCAGCTAGGAATAAAATGTACCTCTGTAATAACAGCAAGTCTGAGGAGGTTGAAAAGAAGTAGACCTGCTAAACAAATTTAATTACTTGGTCTATACTGTTCTATAGTCTACCCTCTTACTACAATAGAATTGTAGATGTGGCTCTAATGAGGTAAGAGCCAGTAGTTAGTTCTTCCAGAGTTTTTTATGGCTTATCTGTAAATTTAAATTCTAGTATGAAGGGTGCATACAGAGGAAGAAGCTATTCTGGAAATTATTGAAAAAGGTCCTATATCTTTTAGATGTGAGGATGCTTTAGGAATGAAGAAGATCTGTATTTGCTATACCATAAAATGTTTCTTACACTAAACATAATTTAGATAGTTTAAATTTCCAGAAATGACCAGTAGTTTGAAATGTCTCCTTCCAAATATTCAGAGTGGGTTGCTTTGAGATTAACTGTGTAACAGAGGGAAGGATTCACTGCATTATTTTAATGTGAAAACCTTTAAAGGGCAGCTAGCTCAACAGTCAATAGTGGGTAGATTATTGAACATGCAGCAATGTGCACATCGCAAATGAAACTCAGTAACACATGTCAAAAAAATCACAGGAGTGCTAAGTATCAAGCAAGAAATCATATTTCCATGAAATCAATAGAAATTTTCCTGCATTTCACTGGGAACCAGGATTGCTTCTAGTCTTCCTGTTTCCTTTAGATATTCAGCATCTGCTTTGAGTTTCACAGCCACCCTTTTCTAAATGCATGGGTTATAAAAGTGAGTGTGAAAGAATTTTTCTCTTTCTTTAGCAACCTCAGGGCATAATGTGCAAGCCATAGGAGAGTACTAATCTTTGTTTCAGAGTCTTTTTATCCAATAGGTCAAATGGCTAACAGGAGGCAATTAAATAGAACAGGTCTGCTTTCTGTGACAAGCCTGTAATAACCTCAAGGCAAGTAACGGCAGTAGTTCCACTGAAATCATCCATCCTCCAAAATCAACACTGAAAAATGGAAAAAAACTGTGGTTTTAATACTCACTGCTTTCATGGTTATGCAGCTTTAAGCAGCCTGCTATATATGACTGAACAAAAGGTACTGGAGAGTAGGCTTTGTTTTGATCAAAATCCCCTATTCCTGGAGGTTCCCAGAATTCTGCCTAAGACTATGAAAATTTTTAAGCATCTCCTTATGTGAAGCACATTTTGCAGCTATTTAACCTTTCCAACCTACAAAGTCTGGAAAACTGCCCAGCTGTAAACACTAGAATATGACCATGTTGTAGCTCGTCTGGTCTGTATCAGAAATGTGCTCTTTGTGCTCCAGCAGCCCACTCCAGCCAGGCAGATGGATGATTCCAACACAGGATGCAATACAAAGTTGTTCTAACTCACTGAGATACCCTGTCAGAAACCAAATCTACAAGGCTGACAAAGATGACCTGTTATTACTCCTTCCTGAATATTGTGCTGCAGAAACTACAGAGAAACGATGTGACATGACTATCATTCTTCTTTTTTCCTGTGTGAGAGAATTCAGGCTCCTGCTAGAGACAGACTACCAGTGTTAAAATCTAGGAAGAAATTCAGAAGGCTTCCATGCAGTTGGAAAATCTCCTATACACTTTCAGGATTAATGTACTTTCATGTTCTAAAGCAATGTTTTCCCTGCTAAAAAGAAAAGCAACTGAATGAAGACTCTGCAAGTATAAATGTACTGAGGTTATGATGTCCTTTGTGAAAGAAATGAACAATGTGTTGGGCTTAGAATAAAGCACAAAACCCTAGTTGCAGTTTCATTACATCTCTAGCTTTGTGCTTCATTAAACAACCAAGGGCTCCCAAGGTGAATCAATTGCCCTTGAAATGTTTCTGACAAACTGAAAGTTGATGGGCAATAGTCTTAATCCCTTGTTACATGTTTGAAGTGTGTAAAACATAGCCTAATTGTTCTTGTACAAAGTATAAAGAATCAACAAACAAAACCATATCAACCCTCTTTGTAACATCAAAGAACAACATAAAAGGAAGGATAAAGAGGACACATTCTCATTCATCTTCTGTTTCCTTTTATTTTTATTGAGTGTTACTCAATTCATTCAACCAGTAGGGTCTTCTGCTGAATTCCTTACTTTAGCAGATTACCAGATGTTAACTTTAACATATATGTTCCATTTACCGCTGCTCAATGTGGCTGCAGCCATGTCAACCATGACCTGGTTCTGCTTCAGGAAGTCTTAATTTGTCCAAACGTACTTCTAGTTATTGGTAAACCTTTTGCTCAGCCACACATCATAACTCTTAAGTCAGCGGTTCTTTATTGTGTGTGCATTGAATCTCATGTTACACTTTAGAACTCTGAGCCAAAGACAAGTAAATAACGTGGGAGCTGGATAAGGGGGGAGTGAAAGCAAGAATTCATAGCTGTGTAAAATACTTGAAAGGCCTCATTAGGTGTCAGTGTAACTGCTGCATTAAGTATCAGTTGTTGCTGTCAACTCATCTGTTTGACTCTGATACTGTGAGAGATTGCAGTTGACAGAACAATATCTACCACCAGCTCATGTGACAAAGAGGTGTTTAATTTTTTTGATCTAGAAGTGTTGACTTGCTTTTGTGGATCTCATACCTCATTTCATCTCCCCTAGATGTTCTTATATCTCAGTTCTATGTTTCACCCATTGTTGTGGTTAGAGGGTTAGTGTGTGAATTCAGCTGAGACTGAACTTACCCATAAATATGATATCACAAAGAACACTCTAGGCAGAGGTAAGGTGATGCTGTTTGTTAGTGTTTTCAATGGCATCATTTCAGAAACATCAGCATAAAAACACCTTCTTTGAGCCAGAATTTTGAGGAAGTGAAGAATTTTTTTAAGTGAAAGCAAGTATCCAGCTATAGGTTCTTCATGATAGGATGAGAGGGAAAGGCCTCAAGCTGCACTGGGGAGGTTCAGATTGGACATTAGGAAAAAATTCTTCACAGAAAGGGTTATCAAGCAGTGGAACAGGCTACCTAGAGAGGTGGTTGAGTCACCATCCCTGGAGGTATTTAAAAGATGGGTAGATGAAGTACACAGGGATATGATTTGGTAGTGAACAGGTACAGATGTATTTGATAATCCCTGGCAGTGTTCAAGGCCAGGCTGGATGGGGCCTCAGGCAGCCTGATCCAGTGGGAGGTGTCCCTACCCATGACAGGGTGGTTGGAACAAGATGATCTTTAAAGTCCCTTCCAACACAAACCATTCTATAACTCTATGATTCTATGATCTCAGAGGTCATTTCCAACCTAGTGATTCTATGATTCTATGTTCATCACAAATGACAGCAGCAAAAGGCACTTGTGGTAAGGCATGCAGCTGTATCTCAGAAAACACAACAGTTTGTGTAGCCTTTCAACTACTGCTTACCACTTTAAAAGGGAAAACATTCTTTTCTACTTTATGTCTCTTTTTTTTAATTCCATTTGATCTTTAGAGTCTGCTACAAAAATTAGTGATATTAAGATTTGGATTTTTGAAATGGCGATAGACTCTTTCTAACTTGGTTTCCCAAGCTACCTGACATATATCAAATGCTGAGCCTGCCTCACCTCTTCTATTATAAAATGTTGGTATTATTTACATACTTCAAAAGGACTGGTTAATTAAAAACAGTTTCTAGAGTGATTTCAAGATGTGAAAACACAGCAATTACTGCAAAAAGTAAAGGCAATTCAGGCTAATTCTCATTGATTATAATGTTGATTAACAAATTTACACCTCTAATAAACACTTTTACTGCTTTTGAGTGTAAAAGCAGGTGAGGAGTTGCCATGAGGACTGATGCAGCTGAGTGTGTTGCAGTTAAGTGTTAGTGATGTCTCTTTATTACTATAGCTGTATTTATTGATTACTAAGAGCAGATTTACCAAAGTGAGGGACTGTCATGCCCTAATTAACTCTATCTGATGGTGTGCATGCTGTGTGTCATCTCAAAAGTATAAATGCTTGGGGACAGTCTCACTCCCCTTTCTCCTTCTTCCAGCCACCTTGTGATGGGCTTTCTCCCAAATGCTAACACAAACCAACAGAGGCGTATAAGGCACCATATAAACAGGATGTTCAGCAGTATGAGGAATAATTTACAAGCATTGTCCCTTGTTCTCTATGCTAATCACCAACACTCTGACACTTAAGACGTAGCAACTTTCCTTTGTGGTTTTTTCATTTGTTTTTATATATATAGAGAGAGGTATTTTGCAAGGAATTAGGGCAATACTAAAGATCTTCTATCCAGTAGTTTGGTCTGGAAACACAGTTCTGCCTCCTTTCAGCTGTGTGCTGTATCCATAAAGATAGGATAACATAGGCAGCATTGGCAAGGGGTAGATTGGATTACTCTCGCAGGCTTCATTGGGTTTTGTGTGACTTTGATCCCACTCATGGTCAACAGATCAGAATATCACTGTTATAAGATCTAGGCCAAAATATTTAAACACCAGAGTATGCACCATTGGTCTGCTCCTGATGGGTGCTTTAAAATACCAAGTTACAGAGGAACAAGGCTGGGCATGATAACTGCATAGGCAATTGCAACACTGGAGGGCTGTGTTTTGAATTTTTACCAATGTAAGGATAAATAATAATAAGATCTCTGAAATCATTTGTGCACTATGGAGGGCCTTTATGTGTTCCAATAATTCTCATTTTGCCTGAATACTAAAGCTGTATGATCAAGCTTTACACTCTGAGTAATATTTGCAGCTGCCAGTAAGTAGCTCAGTTTTCCTGTGTAGTCAGCGAAAACAATAGACCATCCGGGATAGAAGTTCAGACCAGCATTTGACTAAGTAAGTCCTCTAATGACTGGTCTCTCTTTCTCTCTCTCGCACTCTTCATTACCTAAAGACAAAGCCTAAGAATACTATTTTGCTAATATAGACACGTCAGTTAGGTAAGTATTGTGAGGCACAGAAGTAGTTGCAGCAGGAACATTGCAAATTGCAATGGTGAAATGCAATTGTCTCTTTACAGTGTGGAAATCATAGAATCATAGAATAGTTTTGGTTGGAAGGGACCTTAAAGATCATCTAGTTCCAACTCCCTTCCATGAACAGGGACAAGTCCCGCTAGATCAGGCTACCCAATGTCCCATCCAACCTAGCCTTGAACACCTCCAGGGATGGGGCACCCACAACTTCCCTTGGCAACCTGTGCCAGTGCCTTATCACTCTCACAGTGAAGAAATTCTTCCTTATGTCTAGTCTAAATCTGCCCCTTTCCAGCTTATAGTCATTGCCCCTAATCCCATAACGACAAGCCTTTACAAACAGTCCCTCACCATCTTTTCTGTAGGCCCTCTTCAAGTATTAGAAAGTTACTACAGGATCACTTTGGAGCTTTCTCTTCTCCAGGCTGAACAGGCCCAAGTCTCTCAGCCTGCCCTCATAGCAGAGGTGGTCTAGCCCTCTTATAATCTTTGCAGCCCTCCACTGGACCCGTTCCAACAGTTCCATATCCTTCTTACAACAAGGATTCCAGAAATGGACACAGTACTCCAGATGAGGCCCCACACAGAGCAGAACGGAGGGGCAGAATCACCGCCCTCGACCTGCTGACCATGCTTCTTCTGATGCAGTCGAAGATACAGTTGGCCTTCTGGGCTGCAAGTGCACATTGCTGGCTCAGGCTGAGCTTCTCATTGACCAGCAACCCCAAGTCCTTTTCTGCAGGGCTGCACTCAATCACTTCATCCCCCATCTTGTATTGAAATCAAGGATTGCCCTGACCCAGGTGTAGGACCATGTATTTGGCCTTGTTGAACCTCATGAGTTTCTCACAGACCCACTTCTCCAGCCTGTCCAGACCCCTCTGCATTATATCCCATCCTTCTGGTGTGTCAGCTGCACAACTCAGCTTAGTATCATCTGCAAACTTGATGAGGGTGTACTCAGTCTCGCTGTCAATATCATTGGTGAAAATATTAAACAACACTGGTCCCACTACAGAATCCTGAGGGAGACCACTTGCCACGGATCTCCATCTAGACTTTGAGCCATTGACCACTACTGCCTGAATATGACCATCCAAACAGTTTCTTGTCTGTTTAGTTTCTTGTCTGAACAGTTTACCCATCAAATTCATATCTCTCCAATTTAGAGAGAAGGAAGTTGTGGGGGACCAAGTCAAAGACAATAGTGAAATGCCCCTGCGTGTTTAGAAGGCATATATGTTAAAAATGATGCTTGATTTAGCAGGTCTGCTCCCTGTGCATATTCAGAAGCAAGTTTGCTAAATAATGGCTTAATAGGATTTTACTGCCTTACTCCTGTTATCACTGTACAGCCAAGTAGGCAGACAGTAGTCTGTTTCTCTCTGTACCATCAACAAACAGGTAGTCACTTACAAAGTCCAAATCAATTGTAATGCATAACAAAACACAAAGATGTCAATGAGAATATAATCTGAACATGACATGCTACATTAGTAAGTGCTTGGTTTTTATTAGTAAAGCCTTTAATCCTGGAAAAATGTGCACGTAAGGACCAGTGTAGTTTTAGATCCCAGTTGAGCTTGGAAGGCTGAATTAAGCTGATGTGATGAACAGCTAGTAAACTTAGACAATCACAATGTCATTTTAACAGGATCTGTATGAAAATGAATAGTCTTTTTCCTTAAATAGCTGCTCACAGCTCATTGCCAGAAATACAACTTCAGTTTTATTTTTGATTCCATGTACCAAAGTTGAATGCATACTTTACATGAGAAGCTATACAAATAAATTCTTTACATTTGCATGATGTTGTATGTCATTAAAAAGTTAAGTAATAAGTTTTCAAATAATGTGAACAGCTTGACAATTCCCTGACTGTTACTTAAGTTCTTGAAATGTGAGTTGTATTAGAACTAATGAAAAACACACTACATGAAATAATAACATAATGTAAGAGCTCTCTGCCTTTTTATAAGAATAGTAAAAGTAGCAAGTAATCCCACCTGTCAACTGATCTCACATCACAATATTTTGATTACTATTAATCATCACATACCTCAGTAATCTTGAGAACTCTGGCACATCAATCCTTCTCCCGCTGTGTTTAGTGGCAGAACTAAGCCTCCCATACAGTAACTACAAACCAGCCTTATACGGTGGACCTAAATACTAGGACATGTGCTTATTTACTGAGCTACCTGTGTGATTACAGTGGCAAAGTCCCTTGATCTTTAGCCAAATATATATCCCCATTAATTGTAATTAGGGATATGTAAGAAACAAAGTTTTAACATTCCATGTTTAAATAAAGGATTTCTGTTTAGAGGAAGAGGAAAGGGGATGCATTTTGTGTGCACTCACCTACAAAGTGGGAGAAACAGCTAAGCCCCTGAAGTTGCAGCTGGGGGAGCGAGGGGTGTGGGTGTGGTATGTGGTGGGTGTAAAACCCTCCACTAGAAAAGCCAAAAAGGGTTATAATCTCAGAATTTCTTATTTGACATTTCTAGCTGAGGCTGGTAGTTCCTCTCTACCTATTGTGTTTTACACATTTTATCCTTAACAATAGGAGCAGACCGCTACTTTCAACACTCGGCTGACATTCTTCTCATCCCCTATTACTTTTTTCAGACCTGCAGCTCCCAGTCATCACTCCAGGGTGCTCCAGCCAGCCTGGGCTGTCAAGAGCCAGCACTGCAAGAAACACGTCCCGGGGCGGTGAAAACACTGACAAGACACGTACTGCCCATCTGCAGTACTGGTGGAAGCAGAGCATGAGCGCACAGCTGTAAGCTAATGCATACTCCACCCTTGGAAAATGCGAGTGCTTCATCATGCTTTTAGTTGGGAGTCAGGGACACAAAATGTAGTAAGAAAGGAAACCGCAGAAGAAGGAGAACTTGGATGTATTGTTTGCATAATGTTTGTTTTTATACTAGCCAAGCTTGCATATGTTTTGTGTGCAAATAGCTAACTCTTTATGTTAAGGGCATTGAAACACCTGCACAGATAAATACAGACCCAGAGACGCCCCTGAATATTTAGATCTCATAGTGGTTGAGCTATTTCCTCCTGCTGTCCCTGCCTTGCCCCTATAACAGCCACACTTGTGTAATACCTTGCACAGAGACCCTCCTTTAAGTGAAGAACTAAGAAGTACTTGAGAATTGACTGTCCAAGTGTTGTGTCCTATGTTAAAGTATCTCAGAAATTTTATGCTCTGAGGCTCTGCCATTCTGAAAAGGGGAGAAAAAAAGTCTCTTGAAGATAGATGTTATTAAACTGCTTTAACAGGTAACAGAATTAGGGTCTGGAAAGACCATGTATTGCCAAAGATTACACAGAAAAGGAAGGAGACTCGTGTGTCTGTCACCAGTAACCCGTCTTAGAAATGCCTAATTTGTATAGTCATTTTCTCACTACATTTGCTGTGAGATAGATACTCAGAGATTTTAACAGGCAGAATAACAATCACATTTGTGAATATACCCAAGTATAGCTCATATCTCCCCAAGTAAGCTTCTAAAAAGTAGGTTTTTTTCCTTGGGTTAGGTTTTGTTGGTTTTTTGGGGTTTTTTTCTGGTATTGTTTCTATGGCTGATTCTTTTTTTTTTGTAGACTATGGGAACTGTACACTAGTATCTAGAGAGCCATGTCACTTCCTAGACAAAATTAGCTCACATAACCATTTTATGTTTAGTTGATTTATTATGGGTTATTTCTAGGTGTCATAGTCACTCATAATATTTGGAGTCATAGTTCATATCTTCCATTAGAGAAAACATGCAGTACCACATGTTTATGTCCCTATATTACACTGAAAAAGCGATAACAATAGCACAGTCTTTCCACAATTTGGGTTTTTCTTTTCTGAATTACAAATCAGTGTTAAATTTGGGTACCTTGAGTATATGCACTGTTATTTAAGCTGCTTGGATTTCTTTAATTTATTTACCTTTACTCTGAATATCCTGTGTTTGCAACAATTACAACATGCCCACAATGCATTTACTTTACATGTGCTCTCAAACAGAACTCCTTCTTAACATAGTTACTTTCTATGGAAATTAAGATTTTAAAATACTGAAAGCAATAAAAGGAATTGACATAAAGCTTTTTTTCCAGCCTGCTTGGATTCATCTATGATGTTGTTTAACTCAGGGGGGAAAGGTTAATTTCCTATTCCCACTAATTTTGCTATTTCACTCTTTTCTTATAGCTCATTTTCTTCATTTGCAAAAGCACTTCATTAATGCTATGTACTCTTATTACTTTCCAGAAATCAGATATCAGCATTATCGGACCACAAGGACATCCTTAAAGGTCAAGAATTTTCTGTCATCATGAAAGCATATGTGCTTGTGACATCCTTAACACCTCTGCGAGCATTCATTCATTCAACTGCCACTGTCTGGCACCCACCCAAGAAGAAATACTTTTCTGTGAAGGTAAAACATTTAATTTCCTAAGTTTTTCCTCTTTCAGAAGTACAGAGATAGAAAAACAGATAATGCCTGTCCTCTCTTTTACTCCTCCTTTATTTGCAGTCACCACCTGATGTGAATATTCTCCTAATGTACAGCTTTCATTTCTCAGAATGAGTGGGGATTGATTAATGAAGGAGGAAGGAGTTGTCCTGTGCAGTCGGTGTTGTGAAGGGCTCTAGGATTTTCTTGCTTCAGAGCCCATTTTTATTGGTGACATTTGACAGCAGTTGCAAGGTTTTCTCTGAAGCATAACAGTAGGGGTGCTGTCACACAGTAACCTCTTTTGTCTGTATATTGACAGTGTTATAAAGGAAAGTAAATATTTTAAATGGTTTGTTTAGATTGCCTTTTTTAGGTGCAGTCAAAGAGAATGGAGGAGAGTCAGGGGACTTCTAAACAAGGGGAAGAGATTATACCATGAAAAGGGTGGTTCTCCCATGGTCTCTAGATTTTATGAAGAAAGATGTTTCACATGTGCTTTAATTGGATTAGCTCTGGACATATGCAAGTGCCTGGAGAGACCCCTTTCTCTCCATGTCTGTTTTTATCAGCAGGCTTATGGATTTCCGAACATGATTCCGAACATTCCTGCACTTGGGGCACAACAACCCTGTGCAGTGCTACAGACTGGGAGAAGTCTGTCTAGAAAGCTGCCAGGAGGAGAGGGACCTGGGGGTGTTGGTCGACAGCCGACTGAACATGAGCCAGCAGTGTGCCCAGGTGGCCAAGAAGGCCAATGGCATCCTGGCCTGTATCAGAAACGGTGTNGAGGAGGGAGCTGTCCTCTTCTCCCAAGTGAGAGGGGACAGGACAAGAGGGAATGGCCTCAAGCTCCACCAGGGGAGATTTAGGCTAGATATTAGGAGGCAGTTTTTCCCAGAAAGGGTCATTGGGCATTGGAATAGGCTTCCCAGGGAGGTGGTTGATTCACCTTCCCTGGAGGTGTTTAAGGCATGGGTGGACGAGGTCCTGAGGGACATGGTTTAGTGTTTGATAGGAACGGTTGAACTCAATGATCCGATGGGTCTCTTCCAGCCTGGTGATTCTATGATTCTATGGTTTCCCATTCCTTTGTTCTTTCATCAAGGAACTATGCTTGCAAGATGGCATCTTTTAATGAAGGAATTGCAGTTCTGTGGCTGCTTCTTTCCTTTTGAAAGGAATAAGGTTGCAAAGTAGCAGTGATTTCTTCAGGTCACATATATCAGCTCCTGCAGCAGCCAACCTCTGATGGCTGCACTTTGCCCGTGTAGCACTCTTCTCATAGGAATGAGTTTTGGCTTTGGATCCACCTGAGTGCTGTGGTGTCACTGTTAGGACTCTTGATGATGCCACTCATTTGGTATGTTCTACAGTTTTAGCTCTTTCAAAGTTAAGTGCCTAGTCTAAGATCATTATCTAATTCTAGTCATTGGAGAAACAGGCTTCTCTAGAGAACAAATCATCCCACCCAATTTAGATATTAATTTTGGAATGAGATGAGTTTCCTGCTAAAATGTTTACTTCCTGCCATGTGCTATGACATTCTTAGAGAACATGCCGTATTCTAGATTGCCAAAGTAGGTGAGATGTACTTACTTCTCTCTCTTTCCCCTATTGGAAGCTGTGGAAGCCCAAGGAAGTATATTATTCCTCTATTTACACTTAAGAAGACTAATGGTCACTCACTTTCAAACCTTGGCTTTCAGTTTTGTTTTATGTTTATTAAAATAGCACAATGTCCAGCAGCATGACTAATGCAGCTGAATTAGGGACAACTTTAAAGACTAGTAGTTATTAGTAATGTTGATACAGCTCTGTAAAATAGTTCCCACTGAGGGAATTCTGCTGAACAGTGTACCAGCCACCATTTACAGAGCACTTCAGCAGCTGAAGAAGCAATAAAAATGATAGGTAGAAGCAGCAGCACATCTACTGTAGTTCCAATCTGGTTACTGCTACTGCGGTGTTATATCTTCAATAGCTTTAGGTACGCATGTCAAAATGGTAAGAAATAAACAAAAAATAGGCACCACAGAACGCACATTTGTAGAGGTGTATAGATAGAAATGCAAATTAACAAAATGATGGAAAGCAGAGTGACTCTCAACTTAAACAGCGCGCCCCATAAAGAACCTGAGGGGAGATGGGGAGTCTCCAAGAGAAGTGAGACACTAGGAATTCACAGAGAGGCTTCTGTGCTAGGTGCAGAGGTACCAGGCAGAAGTCAATCAGAAAACAATAATTGGGAGAAGGTTTGAATTCAATCATTGTTATCCTCTGGGCTGAGATTACATTAAGTTTCTCGTAAATGTCATGGAGCCATAACTTCTTGCCAGCTGGATATAAAACTCCAGCAGAGTCTTCTTCTTTCCCAAAACAGCCAGCGAAGCTACACATATTTGTACCAGCCAAGGAACCTGGTGCAGAAAGCTCCTAAGATTTCAGACTCCGCCATCTCTGTTGTGTAGGAAGAAAAATTGATTGTTAAGTTGTGAAGCTTCAGCCAGTCAATAGTCAATACAGACAGAAAAGATCTCAAAAATCTGTTCTTCCACTGACTGAGTACCCATCAGTGTTACTTGGGACTGAACATGTCTGTAGAGAAGACTTTGCTCTGGAAAAATCTGATAATGTTTGATGTTCTTTTCCTCAAGAGCAGCCAACTGAATTATTTTATTTTAAAAATGAGTGGATGAGAATAATTTTAATCTGCTGCATTGCCATCAGAGATGTGCTGCTTTCAGTAATGTTGCACAATAATTTAGAGACCTCTCCAATGTAAATAGTTCTCTGGTCATCAAATTTTCCCATACTGGTATAATTAAACTCATGTAAATGAGAAAGTAATCCACAATTATGGTTACAACATTATCATTGCAAACTCAGTAAATCAACTTTAAAATCTGATCCTGAAAGTAGAATAACACTTTATGGTTGCTAGAAGCAACCAGAATGTGGTATTTAAGAATGAGAGATTTTTAAAAAGTCTAGATACAGGGTACCCGATGATATCAAATGATTAAAAGAAGCTATATAAAAGGGAAAAAAAATCGTTAAATACTACATTCCCCAATGTATCTTTGTTTGTAAAGTAGTGTAAATTAATTTTACTATTCCTGTTTACTTATTCTAGTCACAGTGTCAAGGCTTCAGAATGACTCTGTGAGTAAGCATTGGTCAAAGAGCAGTTCAGGGAGAGTTCAAGTGTGTTTTGCTTACTGGCTGCCAGATTTTCTCTGGATTATAAATATTTTAGTATCTTAGCTCAGAAAGCAAAAGAAGGCCAATCCTGAAGTGGCATGAAGATTCTGTGTGTGGTGAAGGCATAGCAAAATTGTGACTCTAGATTTGGGACCTGCCTGGGAAGGTGCAGGAGATAGAATGACTTCCTGCCACACAAATATTTCGATATAAGACTTGCCTAATAGTCTTACTGCCTTGAGGAAGTTTGGAAACTCCTTATTTAGATCATGTGTGCATTGAAAAATTAATAATAAAATAGAAGCTTTCTATTTTGCATATGGAACCAATTAAGGCATGGGTCTCTGTCAATGTATGCAATAATCTTCCTTGTGTTAATCGAAATTATGCATGTTTATTAAGCAGAAGGCTGACCCCTGAATAATCATCTGTTTTATAGAAGCTGGCATGTGAAACAATAATTTATGATTAATCACCTGAAGGTTTAACACACTTTAAAGTGCTTTTTTTTTGCCCTGTCATTAACCTTTCCAAAGCTGGTCCCAGCTCTTAATGAAGCGATGCACATTCATTGACTGCAGTGATGCCACATCCTACATCACCTGTGAAGGCTCTTCTGTCCTGTCAGCAGCTTCCCACAGTCCCTGCTCTGTCTCACTGTGCCTTCACTCATCCAAAATAGTCAGGTGCCTTCCAGATTTTAATTCCTTGACTAATGTTCCTATATAACTCTCAATAACCTCAGCTGAAACTATGCTCTTAAGTGATTTTCCAGTTGTGCAGTTAAATAAGCATAATTTATTAAAGCAGCTTGCTGTTAAGGTTGCTGTAGAAATGTCACTATAATCATTGTTGAAATGCTCTCTCTGTGTATTAAGTATTGGAAACAAGAGTAAAAAGAAATACTTTTTATACTTAACATGAAAGTAAAATCAGACTCACAACTACTCAGGAAATACGTCTTTTTATATAAGCTGGAGGTCTGGCTTAGAACCTAACACTGTGAAAATTAGGTTGCAGTATTGATTGCCCTCATGTGGCCAGTTTTTACACTAACTCAAGTAATAACAACAGACATTTATGTGAGGTAGAACACAAACATACTTGCAGATAGAGAAAAATACCTAGAAAAAGCAGAAAGGCTCAGGATTTTTCCCTTTGTTATAGTTATGAATTCCATGTTGTTGCCTTGTCACTTAGCAGGAGAAAATACAAAAAAAAAAAAGTGTTCATTAGATTCTGTAAGAACTTAGCATATGTGTTTTGCTTTTCTTGGAAGTAGCCTCTATGGATAATTGAATGCTGTAATGCTTCTCTTCCCAGAAGACTGGGAGCATAATGTAAATGGCATTTCTATTTTCTGTCCTCACTGAATCTAAAACCCTATAATTTTAAAGATAAAAGAACAAAAGATAAAGATAAAAGAACAAAAATCTGTCTGGTCTGGGGGAGATCAAATACGTGATTAGCTTAAAACTCTATTTCTGGCAACAACCAGGCAAGAAAGCATCACAAAATTGTGTAACTGGACAAGAATAAAGTGGTACTAGTCTATAGGCAGACTATAGCTATTTCTGGTAAGCTGAAAGGTTAGAAATTCAAAACACATATTTACATTTAAAAAGCTCCTGTGGACTTCTGTGCCATGCAGTTCTCTACTTTTTTTTTAATCCACAAAAGCTCTTTGTTTTCCCAATGTCTTGTGACAATGAGACTCTACTTATTGTTTATGTGTTGCTTGAGCAAGAATGTTTTTTTGCTTTAAAACTTCTACCTGATTGCTTAGTTTCATATCCGTACGTCCTGTCTTAAGAAAAAGAACGAACAATCCTTCCTTCTTTACCATCTCGATGTCTGTGTCAATCTGTTATGCAGTGCACAAATAAGGTTAAAATTCTCCCTGGAGATCTTTCCTTTCTTATCTTCTCATTATGAACATCCAGCCTATCTAGTAAGAGCTCTAGGATGATTATTTTTTATAACATGTGAATATAAGTAAGTCTTTCCACTGTTACCCAGGTCCTTAGCTCTCTGCTTTTCTCTTGATCTAGAACATTTCACTCTGGCTCTTCAACCCAGGAATCTCTGTAAGTGTGCCCTGCAAGAGACTTCCAGCTTTCCCAGATGTACCCTCCCCTTATCTCAATTCTTATTATTTTTCCCTTTTTGATTTCCTATTTCCCCTGGTCAAAATGGTCCATTTTTGCTTCTCACATTGATGAGAAATACTGTTAGTAAATTGCCTTTACATTTCCACTAAGAAGTTGATGCTTGGTTGAGAAACAATTCTTATTTCAACTGCAGTCAAAGGAGCTAATTTAGTGGTTGCTGAAGCTAGTGAGTGGCTTTTTGTCTTTGGACTAAAGTCTTATGAGCAAGGATCTTCATAAGAAACCTCTCTCAAATGGCCTTTCCTCCTCCATGTAAATAAGTTACTAAAGTGTTAAGGGGCAAGACTATTTTTATTTTTTCTGAACTATTGAACAGAATCTCCCTCATGAGTCTTATGTAAAGCAAAAAAATGTTCATAAGTGGGCAATTTACTACAAGAAATAGCTGAATAACACCTGGTTTTCCACTTCATCAAGTGTCATGTTAAAGCTTTGAAGAAATGATTCATTGTAACAGTAAATTGGGGGTGGAATAAAAAGACCTACCTGAAGCTAGCACTATGAACTTATGATAAACTACTGCTCTTTTTTTCTCTGTGATGTATTCTGGAAGCATTGTTTTGATTATGGGTACATTTTCCTCCCATTACATGTCTGTCTTTTTTACTCTGATCAGTGGAGAGGTCTGCCTGTGCTACTAGGCAATATAGGAAATCGCTTCATTGACAAATATGTTTTTTCTGGTCTGTGTGGAACCAGACTCTATTCTTGCAGACATCTTTACTGTTTAGATACATTCATATATATAATCAGAGATTCTTGTCTGCATGTAAAAAANCCAAGTGAGAGGGAACAGGAGAAGAGGGAATGGCCTCAAGCTCTGCCAGGGGAGATTTAGGCTAGACATTAGGAGGCAGTTTTTCCCAGAAAGTGTCATTGGGCATTGGAACAGACTGCCCAGGGAGGTGGTTGAGTCACCTTCCTGGAGGTGTTTAAGGCATGGGTGGATGAGGTCCTTAGGGACATGGTTTAGTGTTTGATAGGAATGGTTGGACTTGATGATCCGGTAAGTCTCTTCCAACCTGGTGATTCTATGATTCTATGAAAAACACAGCCCTGCTCTCCTGGGATGTAGCTTCTCTTTTTGTATGCACCTCTGCTTGCAGAAGTGGGGGTTCCAGCTCTACCTGTGCTCATCTCACATGTATCCACACAACACCTAGGCCCACATTCCCTGAAGTCCAGGCAGAAGCTGTGATGACCAGGTTTTGACTACCACTATTTCCATCAGAGTTTTACCTCACACTGCAAGTTTTCATGCTGCTATTATATTGTTTCCCAAGCTGAGTTCTTGTTTGAAAAGTCACTGTTTAATTTCCTGGTCAATGTTTAACTTCACTGATGGCCACCTTTTTCTTTATCATAAGTTTGGGACAAACATCCTTCCAGACGGTTCTGTATATCCCAGGCACACAGGTTTTATTGTCTGTGGGTGGGCTGCACGAGTACTTCTGTGGTCTATATCCTGCTTGTCTTCAGTGTCTCATTTAGATGCCCTGTACAGTCACTGGAGGAACAGAGCCATTTTAGATTGCAATTACTGTCACTAGTTTGAGGATGGAATAAATCATGCTCTTGAAGCGTCTGTGTTCTGACATACAGAGGTATAAAAGAAACCTAGACATTTAGCTTGTAGGCAGACCTAAGCCTTGCAGTCTTATAGAGTGGGATTTCTCTACAGATTTTGACACCTGAGTGAACTGTCTTTAAGTGAGCCATGCCTCTGAATGCCTGTTAGAATCAACAGAAAGTTGATAAATGCGGTCAGTGAAGGTAGGGGTTTTAAGTTTGCATTTATTGCCACTCTTAAGGTTAGCCAAGGAGAATCTTTCTTGTTTGTCTCCTCAGGAGGCAAGACTGTGCTAGGACTGAGCTAGAAGGCAATCTCAGAAGGACCGCTATGGTTCGTTTTTATACTCCTTCTCAGGGCGACCCTCAGCTGACTGTTCAGCTAGCTGCCCGTTCAGCTAGCTGCCCCAGCCCTCCCCAACATTTCTAAGAAAATCAATTGCAGAAAAATCACCAGAGTAAAATCCTCTCAAGGGAATTACTACAATCATCCTAACATCTAGCCTTATGAGTGCCGCACTTACACTCTCCTGAAGTCCCAAAAACTCTGTCCATGTAGCTTGAAAATGGGAATTTTTTTGTCAACTAAATCACATTTTTTCAGCGTATCAAGGACTTCTACTGATGCTTCAGTGTATTTTTGAGGAGTCAAAGGGATCTGTGTCACTGAGAACATAAACTTCATTTTAGTTACTGCAGATTTTAAAAAGTGGATGTAAAAACAGATAGAGAAAAGGCAATGTAAGATTAGTACTGAATTAGCCAAATCTTTTTTTTCCCATTAGCTTATCTTAAAGCAAAAGTAATCATCAATGAGCAAAATGTCAGTGAGTTTAAATTAAGCTTAAGAATATTTCTAGTTCATTTTGTCTTTACAGAAAATTAGTGCTTGATCCATATAATTTGACTGCATTTGCACACTTTTGTAAGGCATTACATCAATATGTGGAACATACTTTCAACTGTATGTTCATCCAGCACATGGATGAACATCTTCAAGCTTCTGAAAAGTCTTGCAATTCTATATACAATGGTATCATTTTACAAAATATATGGCTTGTCTGCATTAAGTTTTACAGTCCTCTAAAATTTAATCCTTAGTCCTTTGACTTCTGTGCTTTAAAATTTGCCATCCAGAGGTCTGTTTTCTCCCAGACTAAATTCCTCTGATTGTTCCCAGTTTCCCATTCAGTCCTCTTTTCACTGTTCAATGCTGCTTTTGAAAAAGCTCAATTGATAATGAGATTGAATCTTGCTGGACAGGTAGTCTATTTCTTCTGGAGGTGAGAGAATAAGCATTGGTGGTGATAATCTGAAGAAACCTTCAACTTAGTGACTTTAACATTTTGCATTTGAACACAGATATTTAGAAGTCTTTGTTGGGCCCACTCAGAAGAACCTGAGGATGCTCCAGTTTTTCACACCATATCACCTTTAATTCCTGCAGTACATTCTCCCTAACAATTGCTGAGAAAATTGTAGAATCCATAGGAGTCAAAACTAGCTGGAGTTTGTTGAAATAGGATTTTTTTTCATTAAATGGAGTTTAAACTGAAGTATTTGTCTCCTGTCTCTGTTGGTCCTGAACCAGCCTGACTAAATGTTTATTTTCAGTCACTGGATTAGAATAAACGTTGTCCTAAAACCTGATATTCCCTAATGAGAACCCGGTGAGCAATATTTCTTTTCTAGTCTGGCTAAAGAGGCCTGCCACTAAAATGCATTTCCTTGGAGAAGCTAGTTTTGCTTTAAAGCCTGTGTGTTAGAAACAGTTGGCCATTAAAGCCAACAGCATGCTCTGAATGCTAATAGGACAAATCAGCCTGTCTTCCATCAGTTCTTTCTAGAAATTTATGCGTTGTGTATACTTTGTGTTGAGGTGCTCAGGAACTGATTTATGGTGAGGAGCAAATGAGCTAAATGGGATTTTTCTGTCCCTCATGCAATTCCTTCCAATTATCCTCATCTCTCCTTATAAAATTCTGAGACTCCTTATGTTCCCTGTGCAGCAAAACAACACAGCTTCTTACTTAAACCCTCAGTGTCCATGGTAGATTTAGGAAATTAGAGAAAAGATGCAAGCCAGTGTAGCAGGAATGTCAGTGATGTACAGGATCTAGCAGACATGCTGGAAATACTTGTGAAAGCTGAAGAACAACCATGTAGAACCACCTTGGTGAGATGAGTTTTCATTTTGAATCTTTTATTTCACAAGTAAATTTTTAATTAACTTTTTTTTTCTTTCCTGAATAAGGAACTGAAATGGGACAATTCCACTCCAAGACGAATATAAATCTTAGCCTTTGTACTACTCTGGTTGAGAAACACAGCTTTAGTGATCTTAGACTTTGGGAAGCACAGATTCCTGTTCATTGCCTGTTGTGGCAATGAAATGGAGTGTGACCTCAGGATTTGCATCATCTTAGTTCTGGGGCTCTTTCAAGGAATTACAGTACACAGAAAAATTCCTATGGCATAAAAATACAGTGTGATGTAATTCAAGATTTCAACATGATGCGAATATCCAAAGGGCAGAGCTCAGGCTATATGTATAACACTTACTTTGCAATTTCTTGGTAGTAAGAGGTTAAATTTTATAACTTCAGTCATATATACTGATGTCATTTTTTTTCCTGATGACATTTCAAATAGCTTTCTCAGAAAGAGAGGAAAAAGTTCCAGACACTGCAAACCTTCAGCCCAAGTCTGTGCATGGGAGACACTTTTTTCAGTCAGTAAAGCTGGCAGAGGTAACACCTTGTTAGAATAAAATCAGAGATTATAAGAACAGGAAGACCTGCAGACAAACTTTGTACCCACCAGTTATTTACCAGCACAACAGAATGGAGTTCATGGGACTGCAGAAAGCAAGAAAGCAAGAGATGATAAATGTTAGCTGCATACCCAGATATTTCAGTGACTGGCTGCAGGCAATGATAAAGTATTTTTTGAAAATGAAAGTGGAAAATGCATATTACATTTAACTGCGATATATTGCCTGAAGGAACTGAAAGCCATTCATCCATGCCAGTGCAAACCAGAGTGCTCGGCAGTGTTCATGCTGACAAGGGGAATCACCAACACTATCCAGAAAATTCTGTGGACTAGAGTATATGGCAGTATGTTGTAAGACCTGGCATCAGCACATCACCAGTAACCAGCAATGTATCCCAGAGATCTCTACCATGTCCATCAGTGTTCTATGTCTTTGTTAAATATCTGGATGATGGGACAGAGTGTACCCTCTAATGACACAAACCTACGAGTGGGTGATACACCAGAAGGTCATGGTGCCATCCAGAGAGATCTCAGGCTGAGAGAAATAGACTGACAGGAACCTTATGAAGTTAAACAAGGGGAAATGCAAAGTCCAGTATTTGAGAAGGAACAACCCCAGACACCAGTACACGCTGGAGACTAACCATCCAGGAACCAGCATTGCAGAAAAGGACCTAGAACTCCTGGTGGGCATCTAGTCGACTATGAGCCAGCAGTCAGCCCTTGTGGCACGCCTAGAGTATTGTGTCTACTTCTGGACTCTCCAGTACAAGAGGGATGTGGAAAGAGTCCATCAGAGAGTAACTAAGTTGATTAGGAATGTGGAGCAGATCTTAAATGCGGAAAAGCTGAGAGAGCTGGGTTTCTCAGAGGCTCAGCGGGACCTCATCAATATGTATGAATACATGAACGGAGGCTGTAAAGATGACAAAGCCAGGCTATTTTCAGTTGTGCTCAGTGACAGAACCACAGGCAATGGGCACATACTGAAACACAGCAGGTTCCCTGTGAATATCAGAAAACACTTCATTACTCAGTGTGTCACTGAGATCATAAACCTTATTTTAATGACTGCAGATTTTAAAAAGTGGATGTCAAATGAGTAGAGAAAAAGCATTGTAAGATTAATATTGAGTTAGCCAAATCTTTTTCTTTCCCAGTGGTTTATCCTAGTGCAAAAGTAGCTATCAATGATTGAGCACTGGTACAACTTACTCAGAGAGATTGTGGAGTCTTGTTGATATTCAAAACCAATCTGGACACAAACCTGGGCAATGAGCTTTAGATGACCTTGCTTCAGTAGGGGGAGTTGGACAAAATGACCTCAAGAGGTCCTTTCTGAGCTCAATCATTCTTTGGTCTTGTGATCCTATGATCATGCTTTAGAGACAAAATATCAGGCTAAACCTTGTAATGGACTTTGGCTAAAGACTAGGCTTTGTTAACCCATATTCTCTGGATAATTTTTCACAACTGTAGTAGTCAAAGGCAGCTAAAGAGATTCCAGCCACATCAGTCTCCAGTGGGATTGTCTGCAGAATCCTGCATGTGTCCATGTTACTCCAACAGAACATATATAAGTGGGTAACAATAGATAATATATAATGGCATTTTTAAGGGTTGTGGTTTGAGCTAAATTAGAGTCAGTTTTCTGATTCTTAACTCAGTCACTCTGAGTAACATCATTTTCTGAAAGATAACTTCATGTTTTTGAGACAGTGTTCCTTTCTAGAAGTGATAATGCAGAACATGGGTATGCAAAAAGTCCAATGCTTATGCTCATCCCTGTAGTAAACAAGGCCATTCTAGAGCTGGCAGAAAAGAGCCACACTTCCAAGGATGGGTGGAGAGGACAGGTGACTTAAAACTGAAAACCAAAGTATTCCATCCCATATACATTGTACTTGGTATACAATGAGAGGTCACAAGGATCTTATACCTCTTCTACAATTCTGATATCCAGTGAGGATTTTGTCTGTCTAATTGCTCTTGATCCCAGATCTATGTATTCCTGAATCCAGTTCCTGAGTTCAGCTCCCTCCAAGCTGTGGACCCATTCCCTCATGTCTTCTCTACAGCATTTGTGGTGAAATACAGTCGGGGGGGTGGGGGTGGGGGGGTGTACAATCTCATATGTTTGTATATATTTTATTACATCATCATTGTCATTATTACAAGGAGCAACTGAGGGAACTGGGGTTGTTTAGCCTGGAGGAGGCCAAGGGGAGACCTTATAGCTCTCTACAACTACCTAAAAGGAGGTTGCAGAGAGGTGGATGTTGGTCTCTTCTCCCAAGTGCTAGGTGATAGGACAAGAGGGATGGTGTCACGCTGTGTCAGGGGAAGTTTAGATTGGACATTAGGAAAAATTTCTTCACATAAAAGGTTATCAAGCACAGGCTGCCCAGGGAGGTGGTTGAGTCAGCATCCCTGGAGGTGTTTAAAAGGCAGGTAGATGAGGTGCTTGGGGACGTGACTTAGTAGTAGACAGGTATGCTTGGAGTTGATGATCTCTAAGGTCTTTTCCAACCTAATGATTCTATTATGATGATGATTGTTATTATTATTTCATTAAAGTTATAGTTTTTGTTTCCAACCCACAAGTCTTTTTTTTCCTCTCATTTCCCTTTCCCCCTTTCCCTGGGAAAAGGGGAAGAGGGATTTGGGAGTCCAGCTGCATGAGGTTTGATGCCAATATTACCTGGGCTGGACCGAAACCATCACACTAAGTCAATTTAGAAGAGAAATTCCTGGAAAGAATCAGTAATTTTTCTTCTCCAAATGTAAATACAAAACATGTTCCACATGTACTTTATGTGCTTTACCTCTGAAGCTAGTACTTTTGTAATAGATTAACGTATCTGGTAACAAAACACTACTAAATAAACTAATAGTTTTACATGGTTCAGTCTTTAATTGAATTCTGTGCCATGTGATAAGTCTAGTTGAAATACGGTTCAGAGGCAGCCCCTTTCTCAGCACAGGCATCTCTGATGCAACACAACCTGCCTATGCCCCACACTTCACTGGAGCTCTGTGTTGCTCTAGTTGTTTTCTCTGTATCTCTATCTGGAGTAATGAGACAGGTGAATTTGCATGAATGATGAAAGTGGCTGAGGGCAGCGTAATGCACGCCAGTGAATACGCCACTGGGGGGCTTCAGGAGTCTAAAAGCCTCAGTATGTGTAAGAGTTCCATCAAACTGAAGTGGTTGATTATTGTTTCAGCATCTTTATTCTATATTCCATTTAAAGTTTGTTAACCTGGGCTAAGGATTTATGGTCAAGGTCAAGTGGGATACCCATTAGCACAGTATGTTAACTAGAGAAAAGGCTTTTATATTGAGTGTACTACTATGTACTGCTGAAGAGATAAGTCTTTGTAATTTCCATTGCCTAGAATCAGTTGACAGCGAAAGGTTTTAGCAAAGTAAGCATAGACTGTGAGCAATATTTTTTTAAACCATTAATACAGAGTTTGTTTCTGATAACTTTATTTGTAAACAGAATTTAATTCTTTACTAGTATGTGGCATGGAGCTTTTCATGACACTTTACTGTGCAAATGAATAAGATCTGAAGCTGATGTTCAAGGCAATTTTTACTTCTACCAAGCTATTAAGATATGATCTCTAAACACTGATTTACTCTAACTGTTAAAAAATATTTATAATTTCTTTCACAGTTGCAAAGGTTTTTTGAGATATTCTTCAAAAGCAATTCTCCTCAACAAGCCTTCAGCAACATGAAGGAGGCTATAAGCAGACTTCTAATCATAACTGAGGTCTTCAGTGAATCATCTGCCTCAGGACCAAATTCTTTCAATCGGTAAGTGACTTGCAGTGGTAGTGCTGTGCTATTGTCAAGATAGCTGTTTAGAACAGAATAAAAATCATGGAGGATGCATGACTCCTAAAACAAAAAAATCCCCTCTATTTCATATATCCTAATAAAGTGAGGATGTGCTGCATTTAGGAAATAAAACTCTTCAATATCCGAAGTGTTTCTACTTTGTGAAAAGGTTATGATGAATACTTAGGACCAGATACTCCATTCTGATGGAGGCAGCACAAATGAACAGAAATCACTCACAACAATCTTAACATATATAAAACTGTAATTCCCTTCTGTGAGCCTTCTGTCAAAAGTCACGTATTTAATGTTAAAGTAGCCCAGATAATTCAGAGCTGGATGTGGTGGGCACTCTGAGCAAGAGACACTGTGGAATACTTTATGAAACGTACCTTATAAAATATACCTAGGCAGCAACAGACACATTTCTATGGGTGTTAAATTGTGGTAATCACTTCTTTCAGTGTGTTACAGTTCTTGCACATAAATCAACCCTTAATGCATAACATTTTTTAAAAATAAAATTAATATTTCTTCCATATATGCTATGTCACATCCTTGACAGTTTTATGATAAATACTACATAAGTTATTATTTATTACATTTATATGTTTTGTAAAGCTATTTGAGAACCCATGTGTTTTAGTGGCGGTAATACAAAGCTCATTTTTTGACTTACACAATCTGGAAATAAAGCTTATATTGTAAGTGGACAGAGTAGCAAGCAGTGGAGAAGTGTAAGAGGGACAGAGCTATTTTGTCAGTGATCCAAATTAACACCTTTTTTTACCAAAGGGCTGGATATCTCTTTTTCATGGACCCCAAGACTTGCTTAGAGCTTCTGGCGCATGCCTTCAAACATCCCCACAACTGCAGCACAACTCTCTGGCTTTAATGAGCCCAGAGAGTTTTGTCATCTATGGCCCTCCAAAAGTCTTCAGAGCTTTTGCAGGACCTCATTCTCATCAAATTCAAATTCTTATTATTCCCTCCTGCATGGCCGACCTCCCTCACTGGTTTAAATGGCAAACATATGAATACACTTAATAGAGCACTGTTTTCATCCACTCACAGTCTAACTCAATCTGTGTTTAGTGCTCCTAACTTTTCTTAGAAATTTTATTTAGTCTGTATCACATGTTGTCTCTTGACCTATGTGAGTATGTCATGTAACACATATGAGACCTGATTTAGTGGTAGACATGGCAATGTTAGGTTTACACTTGGATTTGATGACTGAAGAGGCCTTTTCCAACATAAATGATTCTATGATTCTATATTTCACAACATGACCTGACATCATTAAATCTGATTCGTGTTGTATTGTATTTCAGATGCAGACAATGTTTTCAAATGCTGACCTTTGACATTGGATTCAGCACCTCTATATACCCAGTAGTTCTTCAGGTGAGAAAATTACACAAATTATTGCTTGACCCCAAAAACTCACACCAAAAAGAACACATCAGGTCTCAAATTTCTGAGAAATGTGCAAATACATTATTAATTTAGCCTAAAAGTGGAGAGCTGCTGTGTGAGAAACCAGTTTCTAAGGGACCTAGTGCTTGTGATGAATGAAGTTCTCCACACCTCTGAAGTGTGCATACCTTTTAGTTTTTATGTTAAAGGACTATCAACCCAGCAGAGCATTAGGAAAACAAATTCCATAGGAAGCATTTCAAAAAAACAGAAATAGATTTTTAATACAAATTAAACCTCTCCATTAATTGTGTTGTACTTCAGTTCATGACTCACTTGACCTCTGCTGTGCTGCCTTCTACCTGGCTGGTCCTCAAGGCACTCCAAACCAGAAAAATATAATCCATGCATAAATTCCCTGTACCAGTTGTGTATTGTTCCTGCCTTAGAGCAGCCTGGCCAGGAACAAATATTGTGCTGCTTTCCAGCTGCTTCTCTTTACCCTGCATATACATACAAACATGTGTATACCTAGGTATATCATATCTTTGTCCATATTTATGATACACAAAAGGCAAAAAGAAAAAATATTAGAAAATATCTCATGGAAAATTAAATGAAAATACCTTTAAAATTCATCCTCAGTTAAAATCTATTCCAGTTTCTAGTAAAAACAGTGCAGTCAATCACTCTGTGTTTCACAAAAAAAAAAAAAAGAGATCCTTTATGCACAATGATAAAATGGATGTATGAGAGAAAGTTTGCACAATTTAAAAAATCCATTAAGACTTATTTACCTAGTATAAGAAATATGACATGCCATAAAATTTAATAATTGTATACCAGGCTGTAAAAAAATCTCCCAGGAATTGCTCAAGAAGCTAAACCCAAACCATAAGGTTTACACACCTGTATAGTAGTTTCAGCCATCATCCATAATCCACAAATGTACAGTAAATCAGTAGGGTTTAAAAGTGCCTTATGAAAATATAAAATACTCTAAAAACTAATGGTCGATAATTACTATGACATTTGACTTTTAAAAGTATGTCTTGGAAATCATACTACACACAGACCATGCAGTTTGGAGTTATATTTATGTTTAACCTAAAATGCTGATTTATTTTTATTTTATAAACATGAGTTTATTAACTGTGTCTATATATTGCAACACTTCTACTTTCAGCTGCAGTAACCTCTAAATACCTGAGTTTTGTAAGAGTTAAGATAGCATCTAAACTGGTAGTTTGGGGTTTTTTTAAATCAGATTTCAAACACAAGAATAAAAGTTCACATTAGAATGCAATATTGAAGTCTATCCACTGGGGGTCAGCAAACATTGTGGTGTGTAGTCAAACAGAAAATGTGGTACAGTATTTGCTATATTTTAATGCTATTGGTTTTATTAGTTCATTATGACTTTCTTTTTTATAAACAGTCCCAGTTTGGTATCTGTGGTTATGAAAAGACTGGACTTAATATTCAAACTATAATTTCTTATATTATTTCCCAACAGGTGCATGAAAACTTTGACTTTCAAGATGAGGATGAATCAAATATTCAGGACCAAACTTTCAAAGAATTTCTTTTTGAGGATACTTTTAATATTCTCTTATCTAATCAATCCTCAACATCCAGTTTCACAGAAGCTTTACAGAAAATATATGGATCAACTTTGAGTAAGGTAGTTCTTTTTGTTATTATTAGTATTGAAAAAATTAACAATTTGAAATTGTTGGTACTGAGTTCTGGGGAATAAAAATGTTGTTATATTGAACAATGCAATTTTCTTTTATAAAAATTACACTCTGAAATTATGCCATTCCCCAAAGTGCTTAAGGATATATTTAAAACTTTAACAAAAGTGACTTCCCCACCAATTATTTAAATGGTCTTCCTTCATATACAAGTTAATCTGTTTTCATAAACCTAGAACTGATTAACTCAGACAAGCAGATTTATAAGCATCAGACTAAAATTTTGTTTCCTACAACTTCGTGCCTTTTACTGAATGAGAGATCTGTTTACAGTTTTTTGCATTTACAGGATCTGTACAAAGTTTACGTGACTAGTGAAAAATATTTCTAACAAGCTAGGATCTCCTTTACCAGTATTTCTCTCAGTCTAGTCACTTTTAAAGGTGCATCCTTGCTTGCAAGATTTAGAAGGACTATATTATCCATGTAACTTCTGCCTTTTACACAGTTTTGACAGAAACAGAGTCACAGGTTTTTAATTTATGACAGGATAAAGAAGGAAATTGCAGAAATATACACATGTATGATACTATTATCTAACTTTGGATGAGGTTAGGGAAAGTTGAGAGCTGCTGTGATTTATCTCTTTGATCACCAAAGGGATTGGGGTCTAATGAAACCACATGTGATTTCACCCGAATATGCTGCCCTTTTCTTCATAGGATGGAACTTACCACAGAGAAGATGAGCAATGTTTTTCTTTAGAAGATATATATTCAATGATTACTTTCATAAAGGAGCTGAAGAATCTTGGACAATTTGAGCTGGTAAAATAGACAGGGTTTTGTTGTATTGGATATGTATATTATGTAAATCTCTTAACATTTCTCCTTCATTACCACTCTTTGCTCTCTGGCACATGTACTAGGATGGACAGGGAAACAGGGATATAGAGTTTATTCTGATTTTTTTTTGAAGTATCTTTGGCATTTAAATTAAAAGACATGAAGAAATAAAACAAAGAATTTGAGTTGAGTATTCATTGAAGGGACAGCTAAAGTAGAAACAGAGATTAGAAAATGGAATGAAAGAAAAAACAGGGAAATTATGGAAATGGCTAGTGATTTGATAAGAGAAAGATAATGAAGCAAAGCAGGTGTGAATGGAAGAACTGGAGACTGTACAACACTGGGATCATGACCAGAGAATAGATACAGGAAAAAAAGTGGGAAAACCCGAAGTAAAATATGTAGTATGCCTTCTTCTTCATGCTTCGAGAGTTCATTTTTGGAGAAGATTAGAGACGGAGGAATAACAGGCAGTGTTTGTGAATAGGCATGACAGTTAATGAGGGAAGTGGCAAGTGCTGAGGAAATGAAAGGTCTGCAACTACATCTGCCATTCAGAAAGACTGCATGATATCAGGATTTCTTACAGACCTTCTGGATGAGTACCAGGTTGGAGACTGATGAGGTTCTCTGAAAAGGGATTGAGTTGAATAGATCTGGAAGTCAAATCAGAGGCAATGGAGAGTTTCATGTCCAGTACTAGTACTCCTGATTTTCAAGGCTGAGCATTTTCTACACATGTGGGAAAGAGCTTAATATATATACATCCGTATACTATGTACACTGTCTTCTCACAATTTCTCACTTCTTTACATTTTGCAAATGTTGTAATGTGTAGTCTCTAATTATTGTCTCTCTTCTCAGCTTTTCCCTTCTGCTTCACCCAAGATTCAAACTTTTCTGCGAGACCTTTATCACATGGTAGACCCAATGAGGCAGCTTGGATCTGTCCTGACTGTGCATTGGTTGCTCTCCAGTTTACTTGAACAATTCCAATTCATGACTAAAGAGACACATACAGACCTTTCAGGATGGTAAGATGTCTATTACATGATATGTTGAGGATAGTTACTCAGCAGCTCCATCAGACATAAAACTCAATCCTTCAGTAGGTATAGGTGGATTTACAACACGTGAGATGAAAGTCCATCATCCCATCATGGAGCACTGTCAGTCGTTATATTAGAAATGTAGCTGGGTTTCTACATGGGACAATTTTGTCTCTTTCCTTCTTTTTCTAATACAGAAGACTGTTAAAAATTAATTGGAGCTATTTTTCAGAGAAATATGTAGTAAATAAAGTATCTTATTTCTGAACAACTGTAAACTCAAAAGTAGGGATGCTTACTAGGGTTAAGATCATCTTTTAATTTATTCACCAATTGAAAACAAAACAGTAAAGAAAATGTAAAATTTCAGGTGATTTTTCCAAAAAGGACTCGTACTTTTGAGTGGTTCTAAATTTTCTGTCCAACAAGAGACAGGCCAAAGAGCATGATATTCTCAGAATCTAATTTTAATTCTTTTTGAAAAGCTGGAGAAATATTGCAATAACAAGGTTAGTTCCATTGAGCTTCTGGCAAGAAATTTTAACTTTTGTGAGGAGGGAGGGAGGAAGGGTGGAAAGAAGGAAAGAAGGAAGGGTACAGGAAAGTTTTGTTATATTATAAGTTTAGTATAAAAATTGCAAAAATATGGTGTCTCTGCTCATTATTTCTTGACTAATGACATTTCATACACGTGCACGCCATACCTCTTCACTGACCATAGGCATATATGATTTTGCAAACAAGATCTTGGGAACAGAGGCATATTAGACAATGTGCGTGCTCCATTTCACTGAGTCAAGTTAAATGTGTGAATTACATTACTTTGTACATTTTGGATGGAGAATGCCATAGTGACTACATAGAAGATGTTTATAAGATTTCCTAAGGTTTAATTTTGTTCTTCATTGAATTGGGTGTGGCTTTTAGCAAGTTGATAGTCATCTCTATCTTTGTTTGCTCAGCTATAGCGTGGAGCTTATACTTTACTGCCATGCTAGGTAACTGTTTATTAGTGTTTTGAAAATACAGTTCTGTGAATGTGCTAAGTATCCCTGCTATAATTGCTAGCCATGCTATGAAAAGTAACTCAAAGATGCAGCTGCTTGCATTCATGTGTAAGCCCTTGCCCTTTTGCCAAAATATTTAGGTTTGCATATCAAAGCATACCAACCTTTAGCAGCTTTCTGTTCTAATCTAAGCTGTGCCACTCACTCAATCTGAGCAAGCCCCTCGACCTCTTTTTTTTCTTCAAGCAGAACATTGCTGTATGTGTATAAATATGTAGAAGTACCATGACCTTTCTCCAGGGCACAGGCCAATCTGCTTCTTTGCACTGTATTTTTCTGCAACAGCTAAGCTAATAATGCCATTCTGTTAATTCATTCCATAAAAAGACATGTTTTTTGACATTGCTAAATCATAATCTTCCACTCCTATAGCCACATGCATGTGATGTTGATGCATGTGTCAGATATGCATTTAATTATGCTTAATTGCAAAGAAGAAAGAGCTTAGTAGAACTTACTCCCCAAATAACTCAGGTATGCATTCTCTTTGAGCTTTGATTAATCTTTTGAGATTCACAACTTCAATGAGTTTATATATCAGAACACTTTTCCTGAATTTCTTTGGTTAAGGCCAAGTTGTTTTGTTAATTTATTTAACACTTCTTATTTCTCTGACTATGCTAAATTGGTATCTCCATGTACAAAAACCAGTGCTTTGCATAGCTGACTATCCAACCAGGCAATACTTATGGGAGAAGTAATTACTTCTGACTTAGGTCTTGTATAGTTATTCTATTCACTGATCATGAATCCATAGGATGGAGACAGGATTAAAGAAGTTTCTTAGTCTGTGTTTCTTAAATCATTTCACCTGCATAACTAATATTGAAACCTTAAATGGTATTAATGAATTCTCTGAATTCCTTCCACAGGAGAAGCAAGAAGAACTCTAGAAACTCATCTCAAACTATAATGAAATGGTTAGAGCCTAGGTGAGAATGACTACCTCAGATTTACTGGAATAACATACTACAAAATTCTTTGAAAGTGATGGAGCGGTATTACATGACATGTGTACTGAAATAAATTTTCTGCATTGTTTGTGCACTGCTTTTCAACTCCATGCATGATATGACTAAGATGTACATCATGACTGTGTTTTAGAATAGGGCCTATGAAGTTCTGTGACAAGAAAATTGTGTCAAACACCATGGTACTGTGGGAGAACCAGATTAATGAGAAAAAACTAAACCTTCTGTATTTGCATTAGACAAAAGCCTAAGCAGATCAATAAAGTTGTGAATGTTTTTATGAAATCAACTGATATATTTGGAAAAAGTGTTACTAGTTTGCCATATGCAAGACCCTTTTCAGAATCAGAAGCCCTCAAACTGAATTTGGGTAGAAAAAAATTCCTTGGAGTTCAACTGGTCACACTCATCAGCTGAGTAGTTTGAGAAACAAACGTGGTTTAGAATATGGGTCAGAAGAAGACAATAGCAAGGAATTCTGGATAAGATTGGGAAGAATGAGACAGAGGGAAGGAAAAGGGCAGTTAGGATTAAGTGCTAGGAAACCCACTTCATTCTTGAGTCTGCAATTTTGCATCTTTTTTGAAGATCAGCATAAACCACCTCATTTGGTGAATCAAATGCCCTCGTAGAAACTCTGTGATGAAACCAATCAACCATTCTGCAAAACAGAGAGCTCACACTGCTGATTAATCAAACACGAAAAAATATGTAGTGATAATGTCTCATAAAACTGTCTCTAATGGCTCCTCACAGAATTCATAACTCTACTGAATACAGGAATATGGTCTCAATTTTAACTTTATGACCTATTAAAAATTGTATTATCTACAACTAACATATCCATCAGAGGCTCCAAAAGTGATAAGATTTTTTTCTTTTCTTATATATTAATCTTATGAAACGTATTACCTATTTCTATATATCCTTCATTGCTTATGTCTCTGATTTTTTAGACCATCAAAATTATACTACTATTGCTGCTGTCAATCCTGTAGCTTTCCTGTTTGATGAATCAGAGAGATTCTGAAAGGACAGGTTCACTGTCACTTCATGGTGTATACAGCAGGGATCTTTCAAAATGTATATTGACAAGCATGCACTCATCTACAGTACCTGGCACACAGTCATTAGCTTTATTAGAGTGCTTGACAGGTCCTCCGAGATACAAAGCAAATAAGGAGTCACTCATACAGATAGATGCCCTTTCTTGAGTAACTGTCTGAAGGAAAGGACTCTACAAAAGTCCAGGATTTCAACCAGTTTCTGCCTGAAGAAGAGGTTAATAACTGCATCATTCCTGCTGACAGCAAGGAGCTTGGACAAAGGAAAACTTAATGGTGTTAATGGTTTAAAAGTCCAGGGGTTTTTTTTTATTAGTAAACAAATAGAAAAAAAAATGTTCCATTATATGAATTCATGATAATATTGTATAGATATTCATCTAGGCACAGGCCTTTATTTATATTTAACTCTTTGAACAATGCCTAACTTTAACCTCAAATATAAAAGAAAAAATCATCATATGAACAGCTAAAATGTATGGTTTGCAGTTTTTTAATTCTTGTCTATATCCACTCTTCCTTTTCCCAGCAATTCAACCATTGGATATGATGATCTCAAAGATTTTTTCCAACTAAGTGATTCTATGATTCTATGATTCTAACTATGTTTTGAATTTATTTCTGATTTTCATTTTTCATGTTATATTTGCTACTATTTTTTATGGAATGTATATTTTCTGTCACATTTGTGGAGATAATATTGCTAATGCTGGGAACACGAATCCCAACAGTTCATCTTTCCACGGAGAATATTAAAATAGCATATGCCCTGAGTTGCCATATAGAAAATTTTGAAAAATGTTCTATTGTTTCTATACTTTCCATTCATGTAGAAATATGTCTGCCATTGAATTGACAGGAATGTTTCAAGAGAAAATGTAAGCCCAAAGCAGAATTTTCCTTCTAACTTCAGGAAGAATCATGAAGGTAAGGGATCAGATTAAGGTGTTTTATATATGGTATGTTTTTCCTATTTGTACTGCTTCTTATAATGTGTATGATTTTGATTACATTGTTTTGCATTCCAGCTGGGAGGTCTTGGCTAACTACATATAAAGATCAATTTCTTCCTTATCTGTGTAAGTTGTTCTGCTGAGCCCATGAGCAGTGTTCATCAGCTTAAAGCAAAGTTATTACTCTGAAAATAATAGAAGTACACTGTATTTTGTATAATTAACACAATGAGAGCTCCTTCTCTTATAAGATTGTGAATCAGGCTTAGAGCAGAAAATTTTTAATTGTTTCTGTTTATCTTCCAGCCTTGCATTATTCCAGTAAGACTAAAGAAAGACAATGTAGTCATGGTAAGTCAAGGTCTTTCTAGGCCACTAAGGGGGAGAGATTACTTGAACAAATTTCTTGGGTTTTTCTGAATAACCTTTCAGCAAATGGAATGCCTGTGGGCTGTTATGTGAAAAAAGAGGGATTTTTAAGTAGCAAGAATACTTATGAATCACTCAATAATTGTGCTATTATATTAAATAAGCCTCAAGCACAGAATTAAACATTGCTATGTATGCATATTAATGTGAGGATTCCAGTACTCATTGATCCCTTGTCATACTTCAATAGACTTTTGCCCCTTATTTCCAAGAACCTGAGCATACGCTTTTTCTTGTGGAATAACCTTTAAACTTGTATGGAATTTAATCAGCCTAGACTAATCTTCAGCTCAATGGTAGAGTTTTAAAGAGCTGCTTAAGTGATGAGGAGTTTTATAAAAAGTCTGCTTGTAGGAATATTTAAAGTATATTTAAAGTAAAGATTTTAAGTATATTTGTCTTTGGTGGGAACAATGCTTTCTGCTGCCGTCCTCATTGATACATTACCTGAAGGTTTGCTTTATAAAGGTGAAATAATTGCTCCATGGTGGAAAGGCTTTTCTATCCATTGAACCTCATTTCTCCTCTGTTGCTGAACTCATGTTGCCTTCAAGAACTCCACCATGTCAGTCAGAGACCAGAAATGTTCCTGGGCTCCCTGACTGGCATCACCATTCTAATTGCACAATATTTTATTTTGAAAATACCTCAATTAATTTTATTTTGAAATTTTGTCATCATTTTAAAATTATGAGTAACATAACCTTTCTAAGAAAGGCATACAGCATCTGGAGAACTGTTTATACTCATCTGTAGTATTCTTTTAAATACCTTCTGTGTATCAGTTCATAAGCCTCTATTACCCTACAAATCTAACCCAAATTCTGTTCTTCCATTGAAATAACTTCCTTTACATTTTAATCCATGTAAGAGAATGGTGAAATTGTCCTGTATTGTTTCTCAAGCCAGATATTTTGAGATAAAAAAGGCCCATATAGAACTGCTTGCATCTTTGATGACATTTTAAAGCCATGTTTTAAACCACAAGATTTTTCAGATATTATAATAAAATTGTTTCCTGGCTGGAGTATTTTGTGAAGTACCCAGTTTTAAACACATACTAGAAATTGCATGTGGAAAGCAAGTCTTGAATGTTTAATTATACTGTAAATCTGAATCCAATAGGTTGGATTAAAATATTTATCTTAAATGGGTTGCCAGCGAATAATTATTCACATGAGTCATTTGGCAAGTACTACAAAATAAAGGATACATTTGAGCAAATAGGATTTGATTGTGGGGATTTCATATACAGGGAAGGATCTGGATGTTGTTTTAGGAATTTTAATACAACGTTCTTCCAGCTGTACTGTGAATGACCCTGTGGGTCTAGATATAAGCATGTGACTTTCTTATGAACAATAAGAATATGTCTAACTTATTTTGATTTTTATTGGCAATTATGCATGTACATAAACCCTGTACACAGGCTGGTACCACAGTCAGTTATGAATTTTGGCCTAACTCTTCTTTAAGTTTTAGTTAACCAACTGGAGACAGGATCTCTGAGACCTAATCCTTGCATTTACAAAGGCTTAATCAGATGTTAAGTGCTGTGACTCTGACTGGAGTCATCAGGCACTGAATGACTAATATCCCTGCAGGGTCTAAAAATTTCTCTCAAGTGCCAATAAAAAATCCATTAAGACCTCGCAATAGGATTATCAGTCTCAGAGAGACCAGGCATTAAAAATCTTGCACTGTACATGTTATCAATCTGCCAGAAGTTGCATGTTACTTAAAAATGTTCATACATTTCACAGTTTTTTCTTTGATACCTTCTTGGAACAGATAAAGATACCCTATCTCATATCAGGCAGATCTTCACCAGTCCACAGCTGGACTTGAATCCTCAGTTTAACCCAAGGATCAAAGAATACTATGCAGAAGTCCCATTTGACATGGTAACAGTGAGGATAGGAGCAGAACCCTCTAACTGTCAATGCCAAGTACACCTTGACCAGAAGAAAGGGCCAAGGTAGGTGTAACAAAGTATGAGTAACGAAATATGAATATAAAAACAAAAAGTGTCTTTAACTTTTGAAATACATCAGAATATTACAGAATTGTTTTGTGTTTCCAAAAGCACAGAATGCACATAGATTAGTCACAGAAAGTCAGAGGAAGTTCAACACTTGAGAAACTGTATTTATTTTCAGGATCCTGCAGGCAATGGTAATGTATTCTCAAGACAAAATTAACCCTAGTTTTTTGGTGTGCACAGCTGCTAACTTCTCCCCCACCTTCTCCAGTGACTGACAAAGCTAGATGGGAAAAAAAACCGCATGGCATGGTACACAGTAGACAGGCAAGAATTTGATCTTTTGTGTCCAGGCCTTGATTTTTCACTGTGGTCTAAGCTACTGCCCCATTCAGCTTGGTTCCTCAGCCAGCAGTCTTCTTACACGGGTCAGCTGAGATCAAAAGAAGAAAGAAGTTCAAGTTTAGTCATTCAGAATTACTCATTTTCATCAGAATTATATTATAAGGGATTGTCATAGAATCATAGAGCCTTTTGGGTTGGAAAAGACCCTTAGGATCATTAAGTCCAATTGTTACTTGAACACTGCAAAGTCCACCACTAAACCATGTCCCTAGGCACTATGTTTTTTTAAATACCTGCAGACAGCCTATTCCAGTGCTTGACAAACCTTTCCATGAAGAATTTTTTCCTAATATCCAACTTAACTTCTCCTGGTGCTACTTGAAGACATTTCTTCTTGTCCTATCACTTGTTACTTGGCAAAAGAGATCAACACTCACCTCACTGCAACCTCCTTTCAGGAAGATGTAGAAAGCAATAAGGTTTCACCTCCATCTCCTTTCTTCAGACTAAACAATCCCACTTCCCTCAACTGCTCCCCATAAGACTTGTGCTTCAGACCCTTCACCAGCTTCAAAGCCCTTCTTTGGATGTGCTCCAGCAATGTCTTCTCGTAGTGAGGGCCTCAAACCAGGACATAATATTCAAGATGTGGCCCCACTAGTGCTGAGTACAGAGGGATGATCATTTCCCTAGTCCTGCTGTCCACACTGTTTCTGATACAAGCCAGGATGCTGTTGGCTTTTCTGGCTACCTGGGCACATTGCTGGCTCATATTCAGTGACGTGTCAACCAGTTTCTCCATGTCCTTCTCCACTGGGCAGCTCTCACGCCAGTCTTCATCTGGTAGTGTTACATGTCACAACTGTTGTGACCCAGCTGCAGGACCTGATATTTAACCTTGTTGAACCTCATACAGTTGGCCTCAACCCACTGATTCAACCTTTCCAGACCCCACTGCACATCCTGCCTTCCCTCAAGTAGATCAACACTTCCACCCAACTTGGTGTCATATGCAAATATACTAAGGGTACTCTTGATCCCCTCATGGAGAGCATTCACAAAACTATTAAACAGAATTGGCCCCAACACTGAGCCCTTGGGAATACCATTTGTGACTGGCTGCCAGCTGGATTTAGCTCCATTCATTACAATCCTTTGGGTTCAGCCAGCCAGTAATTCATCTAGCAAAGTGGAGAGCCATTCAGGCCATGAGCGACCAGTTCCTCTTTAAGAATGCAGTGTTAAGAGGGTTTACTAAAGTCCAGATAAACATCCATAGCCTTCCCTCATCCACTGAGTTAACTTGTCATCAGAAGTGTCCCAACTTACCTAATCTTTTAGAGAAGAGCGACGTTATCACTAAACATCAGGTTTGAGCCTTGACCCACAATCATCCATGAAGTTTAGTTGTTACTATGATCCATGGTGCAGTTCTAACTTTCCCAAACAGCTCTCTCACAGACACCAATATGTGCCAGAGACAAGCCCATTAAATAGCTTTGGCATGACCTGGTTTTGGATGTTGGGCGGGATGAAAAGTGTTTATTTATCTGGGTCAAGTACCTCAGAAACAGAAAACCACCCTATTTACACACCACCGGTTAGTGAGTGGATAAAAGGGAGAGTAGGGACAATAATTCATTTGGGAGGAAGAATTCTTAACTGTTACAGAACTAGCTTTGCTTCATGGTATGAAGCACCTATGCAACACACTATCTTTTGACTCTTTGTGAAGCAGACACTTTGACCTAGAATGTCTGCTAATAGTCAGACAGTCTTTTCAGTTGTTAATGGTCTAATGCCTTATATGCTTTCTGTATTTTCAGTAAGATATTAGTCTTCATTTATAAACTTCAAAAGAAACTCGCATAAAATCCTTCCACTTAATTTTTTTGTGGGTTTGGCATTCAACATGGATAAATGTGTAAAAACGTAAGAGATTACTTCCTTGTAAAAGGAAAATAGAAGAGCAATTTTACACTGGAAAGTAAAAGCCCTGGACGTGCAGGTTCTATGACTTTGAGTAACTCCCTGTCAAGGGAAGAAATGCATAGCCCAGCTTTGCTCTTGTCTGTCACTCTGAGCAGTTTGTCTGGAACTATATCACATTTGCCTAACAGACAATTCTGAGAGCTAGCTGATACCTCTGATCTTGTTTGTCTCCCTACTGACTTTACCATGAACTTGGACCTATCAGGAATTATTGTCTCCAGTGGCTTCATTCACAGATTTCATGTCAGAATTATTGCTACTGCCACTGAAACTCTTTTCACTAAGTTTCACTGTCAGTATTTTGTTTTGCTGAAAGTGTTGCAAATTGTTATAAAAGTTATTTACATAATATGTGTTTTGTAAGACAAAGAAAATGTTAGAAATAGAAGCCTCAAGAAGCAAGTAAAGTTTAGCTGCCATATATAAAGCAATGTAAATCTGTTTCTCTAGTGTTCGTCTCCATTCTTTCCTGTTTTGCCTTGTAGCGTTGCTAACTACCCTCTTGGCCTTGGAGTGAACAAAGTCATCATTCTGGTAACAGATGATTCGCAGCCCAGCCCTCAAGTTGTGAGCATCTACAAAATTACAATTTATCGAGAGGACCGCCCTAGCCTGCCCTTATTTGATGACTATATGATGTGTGGGTTTGTACAGGTATTGTCCCTATATTATTTTGCTATACAATTTAATAGTGAATTTAACTGTTTTCTGTTCATTCAGTGGTATAAATCAAGGTACATGGGCCAAAACTAGTGCAGAGTCAGTTTTAGTGAGATTAGAATCTGAGTACTAAATGCTACAATTTTATTAAATACAGCATTTACACAATGTTTCATATATAAAATGTTAAGTCCACGATAAGTGCATATGTTCATGTCAAATGTCTAATCATATCTTTACTTTTCTTCTTTATGAAGATCTTTATACATCCTTTTCATAAAGCTTTTTCTCTTCTTGGGTTTCTTTCTATGCACTGCAGAACATGTTAGGAGATCAGGGTGCAAAGAAGGCAAAACATTATGTGCAATGGGACAGATCAAGAGGGATTTTTTTTCTTGTGGAGAATTAAGCACTGATGCTTAAAACAGGAGCCAGAAAGATTATAAATGCTGATAACAAAATGTATGTTGACAATAATTATCTCAATCTGTACATCATAACTGCTACAGAAAATGCATATAGTAGTCATAGCATACTGACTGCTGATCTGACTGTCTGATTATGGTGCTGTCTGGCTCTCTAACTATTCTTTGTCTCTTCTCTTGCACTTACAAACTCAAAAGGTCAAGGACCACCTTCTTGCTCTCAGTTCTGGCTCAGCAACAGGCAGATCTAGTAATTGCTAGAGTAAAACAAATAAGAATAAAAACATAACACCAAAAACTTCAGTTCAAGTGTATAACAATTTGCCCAACATCTTAGCTGTAAATTATCATGAAAAGGAAGCAGCACTAGGTTGAGCTGGAGTTCCATTACTAGAAGAACTCACTAGCTGGAAAGATTTGAGGAAAGCTTCTCTTGTTACTCAATTTGGGGCACGTATCTGGGGATAGAAACAGGAATTCAATGTCATATTCTCCCACACTACAGTTTACACTGTTGTTAATGTTTTATGATAGCATTTATGAGACTAAGTATGAATCTTTGAAGCACTGTGAAGACAGAGAGAGATCCAGAATGATAAAAATTAGAAGCATTTTAGAAGTTTCTTTTGATTGATCTCTGGTTTCTGCTCATCTGTGAATAGCTGTTTTCTAATTAATAATTGTTCAGAGCTAGGGAGGACCTCAGGAGTGTAGAGTAAAAATGAGATGAAAAGCATTCTTGTGGTATCTAATGAGAGCTCTGAAGATACAGTATGAGGTTCTAAAACAACATTTTTTTTTTTTAAGATATGCTAAAGGCAAATTTATCAGGGAATGCATTTGAAAAACAAACAAAGGCTGGAGATGGAGATAGAAATGGCATTCTAAAACACTAAAAAGCCTGCATATTTTTCCCTTTTCCCTATTTGCTAGAACAGAATTTATTCCCTTTGTTTCTTAAAGTGACATTTTTTAACAATACAAAGCTCAGGTCTTCAATATCATCATTACATTCTGCTTTTCATACCAGAGAACATTATGCAGTCTTGCGGGGTGGGTTAATATGCCCTGATCAATGGCATGAATGCTTGTTCTCTTAGTAACAAGACACCTGTTTTAGGAGCAAAAGGATAAATACAACGTGAACTGATGGAGTCTCCTTTGGACACTTGACTAGGCACAACTGGGATCACACATGGGGAGAAAAAGGTCACTGACAGTTATGAGGTCTTTCTCACAGAAGGCTTCAGTTAAAAGTCTAATCCAGTGACTTTTTTCCCTGACTTTCTTTTATGTTTAATCCCACTAGGATATTCAGGTTTCACTGCAAGATGATACTATAAGGAAGGTTACAATAAAAAGACAGAGTGCAGGATGTTGTTTCCAGTCTTCTAGCGATTCTCATGCAGTTGAATAATCCTGGATTAATTTAAAGGCTCTTGAGTTAAGAATTGTGCCCTGCAACCTCTGAAGGGGGAAAAAATATTGTCCTCTATACTTTTTGATAGCAGCTATAATATCCTCATTAAACCCAAATTAGTAGGGGATAAACTGTGACATCACCATAGCACCTTCAGCAGCTTTGGTTGCCTTTCACTGCGAGTTCAGCATTTTGACATTATTGCTTGACTGCAAATGGAAATGTTAATGGTTATGCTCTAACTTAATTTTGTGCAATTGTTAGCAATATTCAGATTGTGTCCTTGAGAGAAGTGGTGCCATTTCATTATCACCTATGAAGCTGCGATACCCAGATAGGCAGAATACAAAGCAAGTAGCAAAAAACAGTGAGCTCTTAAAACAGGAGTATCAGCACTACCTTCAAGTGAAAGATACCAGACTATGTACACACTGTCATAAAGGACAAAATATTTTGTTCATTCTTGCACTGCCCATTATCTTTAAAATGCAAATACATTTATCTGAACCCTGCTTGAAATGCATGGATACTACCTCTTTGATTGTTAATCTTTACCTAGCTGCAATCATGGAAAGCAACTGGTGATGGGCTTAGGGAATCCTGTCTGACATTGTGAACTTTTGTACCTTCAGTGCCCTTCTCAGATCTAGAGCTGGTGAGGAATTTTTTCAGTGGTTTTGAATTTTTTAGAAAACAAAAAGCAGTGCCCCAAACTTTAAGAAAAAAAAAAGTAAGTTCTTTTTTTTTCTTTCTTTTCCTATTTTTTAAGCTTTCTGATTATGGACTAAAATATAAAGAAAAGTACATGCTTTCTTCAAAAGAAAATGTTTTGATTCAAAGAAAGTTTGATTAAAAAATATTAAGATTCCAAATGTATATTGGCATAAATGTAAAATTAGAGATTTTTAAAACTGTGCAGTCCAGAATGCCAACTCTTTTGTCAAGGAGGGAGTGGCTGGGACAAGCAAAAAGTCCACTTATTATTAATACGAAATGCTCAAGCCTGTACTTCAAATTTTCTTTGGAAACACTGATGAGAGAATAGCCTGACAGTAATTTTTTCCAGGAGCAAGGCCAATTTAAGCATCCCTTTCCCTGTCTGCAGCTACTCATGAACCAGATAAGAAAATATTTTTTTTTTTAAATTGACTGGTTTCTAGGAGAGCTTTCCCAATGTCTAGGTGAACACAAAGGAAGGGGTAGGTGCAGGGGCAAAAATGAGCAGCTGGGCACAGAAGACTGATAGCGGGTACTGCTTAAAGCAACTTCTTCTTTCTTCATGAAAGGAATTAACATCAAGATTGGGTTTAAAGCTCTTGGGAGTGAATAGATATAGCTGCACAGAAAAAAACTAAGACATGGTTTTAAATGAGCAGGAACTTCATGTTCAGAAATTGTAGAAGTGGTTTATGGATGAAAACACACAAAATACTACTAGCACATTTGCATTACTATTAATGTATTAAATGAAGCATAAATTATTTGGGGTTTGTGTGTCTTCAACTCACTTACCAGGAAAGACAAAGCAGTGTTCTTATAACCTTGAGGAGCAAATATATAGTAAACTGAGCACATTTAAATTGGAGGCATTTCAGATAAAAGCCACAAAATTATTAGAGAGACTGCCATAAAAAGAAAGGTGAGGGCTTATACTTTCAACTGTTGTGTGTCAACATGGGTCAATTAATATCAGGGCAGCAATTCCAAATTACACCGATGGAGTACCTATCCTGACAGAAAAATGTGGCTAAATTTTCTTCTAGTATACATGTTAGACAATATTAGTGAGTGAATTCACTTGCATAAAATAGCTGAATCATAGAATTATAGAATCATAGAATCAATAGGTTGGAAGAGACCCAGTGGATCATCGAGTCCAACCATTCCTATCAAACACTAAACCATGCCCCTCAGCACCTCATCCACCCATGCCTTAAACACCTCCAGGGAAGGTGACTCAACCACCTCCCTGGAGAGCCTGTTCCAGTGCCCAACGACCCTTTCTGTGAAAAATTTTTTCCTGATGTTCAGCCTAAACCTCCCCTGCTGGAGCTTGAGGCCATTTCCTCTTGTCCTGCCCGTTTCCTAAATACTTATGGTCAAACAACACCTCAGGAAAATGTAAAAACTATTTGAAGGGATTTTAAAGTAATAAAAGATTAAGGGATGTGTAATTGCTGTTCCCTGCAAGTATAAAGTGAACAAACTTCTAAATCTAATAATACTGTTTGGTGCTACTAGAAAGTATATTTATGAAGAAATAGAAGGTAAAGATGTAAATAATAAATGTACTGAGCTAATTCACAAGTGGAAAGTTAATTTCTGCTGTATTTCAGAACAAAATGTTTTGTAGAGTCAGTATTCTGGCTTTGTCAATATCTATACCATTGGGAATATTAAGGCTTGCCATGATTTCTTAGTTATAACAGAGACTTTTATGATGATTTAAAACATTGCTTTATAGATGAGTCAGAGGAGCAATTAACCATTTTGATGGATCTCTACATTTGTGCTGTTCTGCGCTGAACTCCTTTTGGCTTTTAGCATCAGAGATATGGCTGTTAGGCTGGTGTCTTGATCAATGACCAGTATCTACTGACTCAAGGAAAGGTCTCAAAAGCTTAACAGAGCATAGACCTATTCTTTGGGGAAATCGATGTAACACTGTGGGTCTTCTCTAGAAATCACTCACTTCTTTCACTTACCTTGTTGATTTAAAACATGGTCTGCACTATTATCTGGTAACCACAAGTTCCTGTGATCACTGTGCACTGCCAGACATATGCTGGGCTCTGAACAAGCCATAGAGAGAAAATGGGTGCATCTAAGGCATAAGGTAGGAAAAACCAGAAAAAGGATGAGTTTGGCTGTGCTTCTACTTAGGCGATTATTTATGCACAGAATGAAAATTTACTTCACAGCTTCTTCCTCTATGTCCAGTAGGCTGTGCTGGACTAGGATCATAATTGTACTCTTCAGCATTTTGAGGATGCAACGTTACAGAGCCCAAATTTTGAGGCTCAAGTTCATGTTCAGTCCAGCTGCCTAGAAAAATGCATATAGTCTTCCAATTTACTGCATTTTGCTTGCACTCATGAAATTACATTAGTTGTACCTAGTCTTTCCTATATAGTTAAGTTTCGTGCTTAACATGTGATGCAAGATTAATACAAGATACCCTCCAGGAAACATCTCCAGGAGTATCAGGCGGAGACTGAAGAGAGCGGATGTTTCCAGGCAGCAGCTACATTTGTCAATATTAAAATGCGTTGTACATGGATAATGTTGTGTTACACAGATCACTGATGGATAACTTGCCACCAGCCTTGAGACAACCCATCTGAATGCTCATTCATTGATTCAATAATACTAAGCCAATAAGGACTGAGATGACACCAACAAAATAATTTTGTTTATGTTTGTTAGCCAGAGGAGGTATCAGGTTGCTATAATAATTAGCCCCTGAAGAGACAGATATTTTTAGGCAACCTTCAGCCTTCATTTTTCCTATGCTCCCTTTCTTAGGGGAGCACTCTTGTAGTTGAGAACATCTTAAACTAGGAATGATAACACTCTTCTTCACCCCTGAATTTCTTGACACTAGCTAGTGTTGTTTGTAGCACCTTCTATGTCAGCAACGGAAAATATGGTATCTCTTCCCCTTGCTTTCCCACTTCTGTGTATTTGTGGTTTAGCAGTCTTGCAAGGAACATCCCTTTATCCCAGACATTCAGTTAGGTGACTCCTCGCTTGAATGGTTATCTTGCTATTATGCTGCCATAGAAAAATGCCATTAGTGTATTATTATGTGAGGAACAAAACCATAAAAGATCAACTTCAATGACCTGACAGAGCAATTACAATCTTTTGTGTGTTCACAAGTTCTCCCCATACATACAATTACTGATGTCATCTGATGGGCATGCACAACATATTAAAGATACAGAAGATGAAGATCTACCTGGGATCTAACCAAGCAGAAACTCACAATTAAGTGACTGAAAGTGTTAAGGAGTCAAATTATTACCCATGTGATTGCAGCTGGTGAACAGGATCCTGCTGGTGCTGTTGGGGCGTAAGATTAGACATTTCATCCTGACAGATGCCTTGCAATACCTGCTCCCTAGAGTACTGAAGGATGAGGAGGTGCTGAGACAGATAATGTGCTGTGGATGTAGATTCTGTAGGTACAGTGCTATCTCTGAACCCATCACAGATTGCTAGTACAGACTGGACTAGGCCCAGGTTTTGCTGGTTCCTTGCTTAAACCACATCATTGAAATGTCTTTTTAAATAATAACTGTGAACAATTGTGGATTGTTGTGAAAGGAGACAGACAACAGTAAATTCTGTATTGGCAGTTGAGCTGCTGGGAGAACACTGTTCTCTGGAAAACTTATCAGAAAAGCTGTTTTTATATAATTCTTGATAGCTATTGGGATTTTGTTTGCACTAAATTATCGGGCAATCATCCTACATAGTTAGAATAGATTTTTGCTTACAGTCCTTTTTTGCTCTGATTGTTTTGGATGATTTCAATGTAACATAGGCCTGATAACACTACTGGAATCAGTTGATGTTGCTAGAGAACTGATATCTACAATTTCTGCAGAAGACTCCACATAGCACAGACATTTTAGTGTTTGTTCTTGTTTCCTTTCCCTGCCCTCCACAATGATCCCTCCACGTATTTCTGCATTGTGGGTCATCTTGGTCAGGAAAGGTACAGTCTGATGAACTGATGGGTGAAAAGAGGGAGCCCACATACTCAAATCACCTCAGCCTGAGGCCAGCCTGAAGGCTGAGTGGTCAGGGGCAACCTGACCCAGCCTGACTACCACAGAAAAGTTTCTCCTTTCCCACTGCCTCTGTCTACAGGAAGGCACAACCGAATCTAGACTCTAGGTAGGCAGAGGCAGCTCCTAGCATATAGCCCTGAGCCAGGTGCTCTCGAGACATATCTGGTGTACTGTATTAATGATATCACTTTGTGAAGGCACCTGAGATCTCTGAAGGGGAACAGATGATGTACTTAGGAACTCTCAGTCACCCTCTAACAACTGTTGCTTTTCCTTGATTCCACTGGTAACTTAGTTTAGCTACCTCAGTCAGAATGGTGGGCAAAGCTCTTGCTTTCTGGCTTTCAATTGCCTACATTAACTGTGCTAAATAATCTGAGTGTAGGTCATAATTTTTTCATGCTTCCATATCTAACTGTGCAGTACCAGGATATAAGAATAAACCGCCAGTAAAGAGTAAACCTTACAAGTCTTTGAAAGAGCCACATAACTATGAGAACTGCAAAGTATGAATTAAGCAATTTTACTTCATGAGCACCAGGAAGTGCAATGGCATGTATAAAAGTAGAGTAATAGAAAGGGGTGATGAGTAAAAAAAGGTCATCCAAAGTTTCTGGAGCCTTGCTGAAATGTTTAGCTTATGTTATGGGTAAATATCTGAGTAAGTGTTTGCATTCTATCAATGTACCTGATTCATGGAGGGGAAGTTCATTCATGAGAAATAACTTGCAATATATGATAGCACACAAAGTGTTACAACCATGATCAGACTGTGGGTTTGTAAGTCAAAGACAAGCCAGTACATGCATATTGGCAAAATAATTGCAAAATACATGTTGTGCGTGCATCCTAAAGGGTTTATTTTTGGCTTCCATTTTTCAAATGGTCATTGCAGTTTATACTGGAGCAAAAGTTATTGTTATATCATCAACCTTCAGTAGCTTTGTTTGACACACCAGGGCTCTGTGGTGCCTCAGTTACATGTCTTTGTGAATGGTGGCATTCATTAGATTGCTGATGTGACAGTAGAGTGTTATGGAGCTATTTACGCTGCCTGTGAGCAAGCCAGCGCAAGTACAGGGAATATACGAGGCGCCACTGCTGCATGGCACCCAAGGCAGTCTAAGTCTTTATTAATCTGGTGTCATGGTTACTGATACCTAAGCTTATTCTGTCTGCAAGATTTCTCTAATGCTCATAGATACATCATGAGGGGTACATGGTAAAAGTGTCTAGAGCCTAGTTTAAGGCACAGAGAAGTTGCATTTTGCTTAGTGCACAGCTGTCTAAGTACACCTCAGCTCTTTCAGCTCTGAGACTCTCTAAACAGACTGTCATTTAGATTTAGTAACAACTTCTGTGTCCATTTTTGTGATGTGTATAATAGTAAAAGAAGAGGAAAATATATTTAACCCAAGACCCTCTGAACAGGGAAAAGACTCCGATTAACTTTAATGTACTTTGGGTCTGATCTAACTAGATTTATGTTGTTGACATGTGGAGTCAAAAAAAATGAGTGCAGAAAAGGAAGTATGCTTACTAATGTGTCTATGGAGATAATAACTGTGCTTTGATCATCTCATCTTTTGATTCTAGTAGAAATGAATTATTAGAAACATTTTACCATTAGAAAGCTGTAATGTGAAGTAGAGGGTATTGGTTGTTATGAAGGTTGTATAAGACGAAGATTAATGAGTTATAGTAATGACTCCATAACTCTTTATAGTAACCGGTTTGGCCTTTTATTATAATCTTATAATTCTGATTTAGTAAATTAAAAGCAAAAGGGGTAGTTCTACAAGTCAGCCATATGGTACAATAGAACAATGGAGACCGAAGTGATTTATTGCTGGACTGCTAAAAACCTGTCACCTCATCCAGCTATATGCTCACAATGCATATTTGAAATTCAGATTGTTTTCCCTGTGCATTATGTTGAAAACGAAGATGCGACATGACTGAAATTCTGCCCTGGGTTTCATGATCTGGCATGGAGTGGGTAACTTAGGCTGTTACACAGCAGCCAGGAAATAGGATAATCCCATGTCTCAGCGAGTACTTGAAACAATACTGATTTCTGAAGGTTTATGACAATATGGAGCAGTCTTTGCTTTCTGGACCTGTTCCAGATAATGTGGAAAATTTGGTCTCCCTTTTTCAGAAGCTTGAGAAATTATGTGCTTGTGGACTAGAAAATTACAGAAATATTTATCCTAATTCGTATCTCCCTCTAACATCAGCCAGACGTAGTTGTACCTCAGTCACAGATTTATAAAGGTTTCACAGTTACGGCTATGAAAACTTGCATTAAGTTCAAATCCAACTTCCTTTTCAAAGTTCAAGAGGCAAATAAGGAAATCAATGGTTTTTATTATCTTACTTTGTTCCTCAGTAGTTTCTTCTAGTAGAATTTTCGCAACTGAGATTCAAAATAGAAAGTTGATTAACTTTTTATCTTGTTACTCAGATTCTTTTCTGTATAGAGTTATAAATGTATGAAACTGTTTTTATTATAGAGTGCTAGTATTGGCTGTTTAGTAAGATAGTGAAAGATTATTGAGTGGCCAATCATAATCTAATTGGTCTGATTATGTGTTTATTCAACAACTTGATAAAGGGCAGTAAGATGAATCATTGAGAAGTATTTAATATACAAGGACAAACTTCTGCCAAAGTCAGGTAGTCAATCCTCCACTGTTGTTATTCCTTTTTGAATGAAAGTAGATATAAAGGATAACCACCAATATAAGACAAAGGTGAGCTCAGATTTTATACAACTTACTTTGTAAGTATCTTCATTGAGAAAACTAGGTTCACAGGAAATTATTAAATAAATTTAATTGCATTACATTAATAAAAGTATCATAAATAAATGCAATACAATTATTAAATAGTGATTACATTGCTATTCCTGTATCTATAAAATTCTCTATATCTTACAGAGAGCTCATATTCTCTTGACCTAGCCCTCTACAGTCTGTGTTTCAAAGATGAAATCCAGGGCATTCACTACTGACTGTTCAATTACTCTATTCTTTTCAGTTCACCTCATACACTGTTCTCTAATTCATCAGAAAACATGAAATAGCCTGTTGAATTTTCCTCTTGATGATACCACAATAGATGTGAAAGGAGAGCCTTCAGCATTAGGATTCCTAAGTGTTAACAGATCACAAAAATTGGCAACAACTGTTGTGCTGAATATCATAATCTGCAAGAGAAGGGCCAGCAATTCCACAGTGATGAGAAGAGAGTGCTTGGTGTTTGAGCTGTGGTCACATTTGCCTTTCAAGTCATTTGGGCCTTCATAACACACTTTGTGGGAGAAAAAAGCTAATGCAGCTGCCTTTGCTAATCAGTCAGTATGACCCAGCCCCTCGGGGAGGCAGGCAAAGGCAGATACATACTGAGACACACAATCCTTGCTGATTAACAGTGAAAGCTGGTGAAGTTACTCTCTAAGTCTGTCTGGCCCATCAGCTCCAGAAATGTAATTTAGATGATTATCTACATGCCCATTAAACCCTGTGACCCATCGCTAGTCTGTTTGAAGTTTGCCTGCTTAAACTTGCTAATAGGAAGAACAGAAAGATTAACTCAGAGGTCATGAAATAAAAGAGCAGCGAAGAAGATGACAAAAAAGCAGAGGAAAACTTCCTACTGCATTTATTCGGTGCAAGGAAAGAACTATAATACTGTGATCATCTCAGGAGATACTGTTACATTATAGGGAGAAGGCAAGCCATCTAGAATTCAGGCCATTTAATACTTTCTTGTGTGTGATTTCAACCTTTAAATAAGTCACATCAGAGGAATTGCAGTCAGGTCGGTATCCAGGCCAGCCTTGTTCCATTTAGGGTAAGAACCTCCAGCCATTACAGATGCTTGTGAACTTAAAGATTATCAATGAAAAGCTTACATAGTGAATCTGGTTTTTAATTGGTCAAATTGAAATAAATATAAACATTTGTAATGTTGTACATAAATTAGTCACAGGATGTTGCAATAAAAACGGTGACCATTTAAAATTCAATTTGCAGAGAGTATGTGGGGTTCATTGCAGAAAGCAGGATGGAGTACACGAGTATGTCAGTAAGCGTCCTGGGGTTCTAATTAGTTACTGGAAGAGATAGTTATGGTTGGACTCAATGATCCGATGGGTCTCTTCCAACCTGGTGATTCTATGATTCTATGATTTACATGCACAACTTTGTAAGAGAGGCAGCAGTATACTAGGGGGGAAAAAAAACAGAACAGTATTCAGTGTCAAGACAATTCCTTCTAGAAGTTGTGATTTGTGTTTTTCAGTGCTTTTAATAGTTTCTTTTTGTAGCTGATACCGGAAACTGAGATACTTGCTGTTCTGATGCTTGTACTTTGTCTCATAAAATGCATCAGTTATAAAATTCCACTGTGAGTATCATACTGAAGTTGGCTTGCACTTTACTCTGGTTAAAAGTATTCAACGTTACTGTCAATATTCTGCTGGGATCTTCAGTCTAAAACTATCAGTTTTCACGTGTTTACCTCACTGGCAGTGGTTCTCACCTTGAAAAATACATCTACCAAAAGTTTTAGGAAGGAAACAAACTTCTATTGCTGATCCCAAGTCTTCCATTGAGTGGCACGTACTCAGCTGCTTGCAACAAGACTGCTTTGGAGGACAGAAGTTATTCATAAATCTCATTCCACCAGTCTTGTCTGAAAAACAAAGTAGATGCCAATATCTGCTGGGAAGCTTTGTATAAGGCAGATCAAAGGCTGCTGGAATTTATTTAAGAAGGACCAGTTGTGAGTGGCTTAATGTCTGAGTATGGCATGAAAAGTGAAACAGCCATGACAGTGAGCCACCATGCACAGAAGTCCTCTGGGCTTCAGTAAAGAATTCAAGCAATACATAGTACACGTGGGCTGATGTCTCACCCTGTCATTCTGTTATTCTTTAGCCTCTAAATGAGCATCACCTCCTCTGTCTAACTCTCTGAAAAAGGGGGGAAATTCTTCTCAAAAAGATTGCAGAATAGAGCCTTCTTCCCTTCACCTGGTGAAGTGCTCACTGAAGATACATTGTCTTCTCTAGGTCATTTGGTTTAAAGGGTCTATGAATCTGTGTAATTCACTTAATCTGTGGTCAGTGTTCTGGCCAACATTTTACTTTGAGAGTTTATCAAAATGAATCATACCTTTTGGTGTATCCCTGTTCCAGGTGTGAGAAACTGGCTTATTTTTCATTGGAATTATCTGTTTTATTTATGCCTACCCCTCCTACGTCCTGCAGAATGCCTTGATTTACAAAATACTTGGAGACAACTGCAATATCCCTCAGTTCTTTCCAGTGATAGGCTGGAATGCAAATAGTGCCTGTTCTTTCCCATCACTCATGTTTTAGGATTTTCTTTTCTAATCCTTTTTGCCCCAAAATTTTCTTCTTCTCTCAGACATTCCTCACGTGACAATTTTTTTCAGTATATGTGGCAAGCACAACAACAAAATCCTCAAAATTAGAAGAACCCCGAAAGGCATTAAAATTTTAAAGAAGTGGCTACCCAAGCAAACCCTACTCCTTAGTTCTCTGTTAGATGACCTGAACAGGATACAAAGACACAAGGCCTTCCCTGGCCATAAGATGCTCTTTTGGCAGGAGGGTTTAGAACTGCTTCCAGTCACTCAGACCTCGTAGCCTGAGTTCCTCCAAGGGAAAGAAATGCTTCAGTAGGTAACTTCTCAACTAATATTTTTTTTTAGCAATGAAATCACTTTGTCAAAATATAAATGAACCTACTAGGAACTGCCAGTTGAAGAGGATATGAAAAGAAAGGGAGCAGGGATCAATTACCTCCCTATGCATTTTTTGTCACATCAGAAATGTAGCCCAAGATCACTTAGCCGAAGCTGCTGGTCCCAAAGAGACTGGGACTGTGCATGCTTACCAGCTCCTTGTAAGTGCTTAGTATGCTGAATATAATTTTTACACTTTAATGCATCCCAGTGGCACTAGATACCTATGTTTCAGCACCTGTACTAAAGGCTCAATATGTTTGACTGGTCACCTGACAGGCTAAGGCAATTCCCATGTATTGTTGTTGCTATATGAATGTCTTCTATGAGGTATCACAGAACCACCAGGTTGGAAGAGACCCACCAGATCATCCAGTCCAACCATTCCAATCAAACACAAAATCATGCCCCTCAGCGCCTCATCTACCCGTGCCTTAAACACCTCCAGGGAAGGTGACTCAACCACCTCCCTGGAGAGCCTGTTCCAGTGCCCAATGACCCTTTCTGTGAATTTTTTTTTCCTAATGCTCAGCCTAAACCTCCCCTGGTGTAGCTTGAGACCATTCCCTCTAGTCCTATCCTGTATGTTGTCGCAGTTCCATTGTGCTATACGTTTCCTGATCCAACAGCCTAGCGTTTTTCATGGAATTAAGCCACAGATAAAAATTAAAAAAAGGGACTGGAAAATATACTTAAGGATTTATCTTCTTTTAACTAAAATAAAAACATTCCTGAGTAAAATTATTAAGTAATTTGCCATAATGGCATTACTAGGAGATGCAATTCTTAACAGAAAGGCTGCACAATTTTTGTTAGTGGTTGCTGCTGATTCTTTTTCTGAGACAGATATTTGACACTTCAGAATTTTGTTGTGAGAGAGGGTGTATGTGATGGAAATTTGTTATGATGTAACCAAAAATCTCTAAGAAATGCCAAGTAAATTCTAGGCAAAAAAGAATGCCAATAAAATGTGGGAAATGAGCAACAGCATGGTGACAGCAAGACACAGAAAATACTTGAGGAGAGCCCTAATCCCCATAGCTTGATGAGGTTTCAGAGTGAAAACATGAAGATTTAGTGCATTTTTCTGCAAGGCAGAATGCACACTTAACTTCAGACACCTTGGGCATTTCCACTGAGGTTACTGGGATAACCTGTTCTGAATAAGATCATATGTCTCCGTCTTTGCAGGCCCAAAGTCTTAAGCAGAATTTATTAAGTTTGGGATATGTACAATTGTATCCATGCTCATATTAGTCCAGTGCTAAAACAGAACAGTCTTATTCCAAAAACAGTAACATATTTGTAATGCCTATCAGTGCTTGTGACTTCTGTCATCTAATTCGTTTCACTCTTTTTCATGATGACATGCTTTGATATCTGTGGGAAACGATTCTGTTCATTATACAGGGGGAAAAGAAATCGCTCTGTTTCAATTTTATGTGCATTATTGCATTAGTAATTCAGAGAAACAGATTGATTGATTCAACACAGAGCCATTGATAAATATCAAGGAGTTTCTTATACATATATGGGGCCTGAATCCTCTCTTCTGAACTAATTATACACTGGGATTTCCTGAAGTCTTTATAGATTGATGGGACATAATCTGCTAGAACAATTAGAATTAACAAAGAATATATTGTCTTTTTCATTGTTTCTTTTTGTCTTTTTATCTTTCTGTTTCTATGTCAATCAGTAACATTTGGTTCATTTGTTTGGGAAAACCTTTGTGAAAAATGTAAATTAGCTCCATTATCGGTGTCCCTTTCACAATAAAATAGATGCTAATCTTCCTTGACTGTTAAAGAAATTAAGTTTGAGCAAACGTTTTTGGAGAAAATAGGTGAAATGTAATTTGACTACCAAATGTAGTTTCAGAAAGGACCTCTAGTGGATAAACATAGAGTGAGTGAGTGAGTGAGTGTGTATGTGTGTGCACGCGCGTGCGCTCAATTCCCATCAAACCAGTCTTTGCAAGCAGGACAAGTAATCAAAGGACAGAGAGAAAATTGAATTTGTATGTTTTGTGCTGAATGATTGAGCTTTCATCTTGTAAGCATCATACTTGGATTACTATTCAGACCTCAGGTTGTGAATATCTTTTCCACTTATTTATGAACAGAGTAACAAAGAACTCAACTTGCTATAGTTATATGTATCTTCTAAATTTCTGCCTAAAAATATTGTACCAGCAGTATTAAATCAAATGCTTTCAAGTGTTCTGTAGTTGTTTTGCTCAAGACAAAAAAAAATATATTCAACAGATATCAAATGATCAAGTGACAATTGAAGCATTTAAAAATGTTGAATAGTAATGTCTTAATATATTACATACTTCATATCATGTATTTTGACAAATACTAGTTTTTTCTCCCATTCCTAAGTTCATCAATCAATGCAGAGCTTTCTTTTGTCAGAAACCTGCAAGATACCTATATTTGTTATCAAATCAACCACTCCTGAAAATCTCAAAATGATTTTTGAGAAAAAAAAATGTGACAAGGATTCTATATTTGTAGCTGATCTTAGGAAAACACAGAAAAAGTGAGGACACATGAAGCAGGACTGTCTTTTAATAGTCACATTAAAATCTTAGGATGATATTTCCATTCTTTAAAAGCTGGGTAATAATTGAGAAGAGAGTATTTTAGTTCAAATCTTGTGGCTGAAAACTTGAAATCTAAATGAAAGCTACAGGTAGCGCTAGTCACGAGTAGAGTCCTTTCCTATGTATGTACAAGATAGGTCTCTGCAGTATGTGTATTGTACATCGTGAAACAAATGGCAGGAACATATGACTGAAGAATTTATTTCAGTAACCTTGAGATCAAAATAATCTAGATGGGTTATGGTCACCAAAGGAAAGTACTACAGTTGTCTCCACAAGCAACAAATTCACTGAACAGAATAGCCATGTGAGAACAACATCTACAGCAGTAGATGTCAGTCCCTGGCAGGTGCACTTACACTGGTATTTCAGTATTTTATCTCTGGTATTCAAAGCTTCTCGACTGTGATAACCTCTGCCACTGCTACTCCCTATTCATTTGTATGTTCACTCTTCCACTGTAATATTTTGACTTGTATAGAGGTTTGAAGAACTGAGGTTTAGAGCAAAACCAACCAAATAAGATTAATAACAGTACAAGATTATAGTACTTTGTTTCTCCTACCTGAAGTTCTATAGGACTTAAATTTTCTCCCTTCTTTCTTCCTCCTTTTTCCCTTTCAACTTTCTCCCTTTTCTCATTTCCTTTGAGAATTCTGCTGTATCTTTTTAGGAAGATGCATATAGTTTGGGAGAATGAGTCTGCAATTTCCTCTGAAGGGGCTGATGCTCTCAGTAACCCGTCTTCTCTTAGGGAGTAAATGCAACATTCGCCAGTTCTCTCACTGAGAAAGTTTGCACACAGTTTTCATTCTCACAAACCTTCTAGTTCGCTTGTTGTAAGAGGAAAGTAGGTATTAGGAAAACTTTTAAACTTGCAAATAAATTGGATATGTCCCAAGCAGAACTGGAAGGTGAGTACAAAAGACTGTAAGATTATCTAGATCAGGTGATTAAGCCCAGAATAGAGAGACTGCCTATGCTTATATACTTTTCCTCTGGTTGCAGACAGGGTTACTGCACTCTTAAACATTGCACCAGATCACTGAACAGTTTAGGGGCTGTTGGACAACTGCATACTAAGGACTTTGAAAGCTGGGATGTAAGTGTGCGATCTGTGAATCCTTGGCTGGGCAGATACATTAGTTGTCCAGTTTGTTGGATGGTGCAGAAAGTACTTGGACAGAGGGACCTGTTCTGCATCCTTGCATCTGAGACAAGAGAGGGTTTCTCCACACTTCACCTGGCAGGCTGATAAGACTTGACTTTTTGGCCCAGGCTCACTCTCTCCTGATAAAGATGGAGAAAATGCATCATAAACTTTTAGAAATAGGCAATTCCCAGTATTTCTTACTCACACACAGAGAGCAGCTGATGTTTTCAGGCAGTGCTACCTGCCAAAAAGCCTTTAAGAGGAAATGTAAGAGACTTGCATAGTAAAGGCATCAGCTAGACAGCAAGCAATATACTGTAGACCACAGTGGGAGAAACATTATGTATCGCTATTAGCAGTTCTTATCTTGCAGTAGAAAGGACAAAATGCCCCCCCCCCCCTTTTTTTTACCTTTTTTTGGAAAGAGTTTGAGCTAGATGATGAGATGGTGCTTGATTCACAGAATCCCAGCACTCTTCAGTTTCTTTGAAAAATACATTTTTAGCGTGTGCTGATTTCAGTTCTGCATTCAGCTTTGGCCACACATTTCAAGGAGATTTGGGCATGACTAGGATGCATTTGCAAAACCAGTTATAAACATCTAGAAGTCTTTTGGAAATACTTGTGATGACTAGAGAAGCTGACATAAACTGCACAAATTTTTTACATGTCAAAGAAGGGAAATTCTTAGGAGGATGACGTCACAGGAGGTGATTGGCAAAGTTTATTATCATTATTTTACTAATATAATGCATTTATTTTCAGATATATTGCATACTTTATTTTGACATTATGATACAATTTACTGTAATCAGCAGACTTACTCTTTTTCTTAATCTGTTTTATACTTCTTATATTTTATTGTTTCAAATGAGGGCTGAACTTGCATCCAGCTGTTGCTGCACCGGTCTGGTACAACCTCACAGAAGTAACTGAAGTTATTCTAACTGAGTACAGACTATACATTTATGCACTTTTCAAAGCATCTGGAAATTTTAGTGGAGCAGAGCCAAAACAATAACTCATTGTTACTGTTCTGATTACATGATGATTTTATGACATATAATATCCCATTTTCTTCACAGCAGTCTTTTAAATGCAAATGTCTGGGAATTGAAATATTTCTGTCTCTAACTTCTGTAGCTAGCTTGGGTAAGGGGGTTATATTGAAGACCATGTAAAATACATTTGTTAGACTTTGAATACAGTGCTTGAGTATGGCAGACTTTTAAGGCATTATATAAAAAGTTCGGCCATTCAAGTCAGTTTCCAAAAAGGGACTGAGGACTTCATAACAGAGCTGACCTTAAATCAGAAAAAAATCATGAAGGATCAAACCATTCATTCACACTGTGAAAGACTGAGATACTCCCTTCAATATTGTAATTTGCCTCGGAACATCAGAATCTCCATTTAAAATGAGCACACCAGAAAAATGGAACAAAACAAGTTGAATAACTTTTCTTATAACTCTGACTGTCTTAGGAGTATCAAGAATCACAGGCTAAAGCAAAACAGGTGTTCAATAAAAAACATAAAATACTTTTATTATCAGCTTGGTATGTTTTACAATAAAATGTGAATAATTCCTTAGGCAATTAGTTGATGTCTGCCATAATTAAATTCATAAATACTGATCCATTGTCTGTCCAACCTTTCAATTTTTCTACCCCTACTTTGGCTATCAGACGTCCAAAGAGATGGCTTTTTGAAGGCTGTTTCAGCTGACTGTAGGTTTAGCAAGTTAGTGGTTTTTTAATAATATGGACTTTCAAGGAAAAACTTCCTTCTACTTCCTCCACTTTTGCCCTAACAGAAAAAAATAGCAGCTCCAAGCTTCATTGTCTTCTGCCTCCAACCTGGTGATTTCCTATGTTCTTCATTTACAAGAAGGGTCAAAGAGAGGATCCAAGGAACTCAGTGCCGGCAGGAAGATCATGGAATAGGTGATCTTGAGTTTTGTCACACAGCAAATACAAGACAATCAGATTTATGAAAGGAAGGTCCTGCCAAACTAACCTGACCTCCTGTTATGAAAAGTTGACCTGCTTAAAGGATGAGGGAATAGCCGCGGATATAGTGTACCTGGACTTCAGTAAAGTGTATGACATTATTTCTTGCAGTATTCTGCCTGAGAAACTGGTCTCCACTGGCCTGGACAGGTGCACCTTCTGCTGGGTTAATAACTGGCTGGATGCCCAGGCCCAAAGAGTTGTGGTAAATGGAGTTAAATCCAATTGGAGGCTGGTCACAAGTGGTGTTCCCCAGGGCTCAGTGCTGGGTCCAGTTCTGACCAATATCTTTACCAATGATCTGGATGAGGGGATTGAATGTAACCTTAGTAAGTTTGCAGAGGACACTAAGATGGGAGGAAGTCTCAATCTGCTTGAGGATAGGGAGGCTCTATGGAAGGATCTGAATGGGCTGGACCAATGGGCTGAGACCAAAGGTAGGAGGTTTAACAAGGCCAAATACTGGATCCTGCACTTGGGGCACAACAACCCCTGCAGCACTACAGGTTTGGGGAAGAGTGGCTCGAAAGCTGCCTCACAGAGAAGGACCTGGGGATGCTAACTGACAGACGGTTCAATATGATCCAGGAGTGTGCCCAGGTGGCCAAGGTGGCTTGAATCAGAAAGGGTGTGGCCAGCAGGACCAGGGAAGTGATTGTACCCATGTACTCCACTTGATGTGGTCACACCTCAAAAACTGTGAAAGTCATAGAGGTCCTGGAGCGTGTCTAGAGAAGAGCAATGAAGCTGGTGAAGGGGCTGCAGAACAAGTCTTATGAGGAACGACTGAGGGAACTGGGCTTGTTTAGCCTNGGCAGACTTACTCTTTTTCTTAATCTGTTTTATACTTCTTATATTTTATTGTTTCAAATGAGGGCTGAACTTGCATCCAGCTGTTGCTGCACCGGTCTGGTACAACCTCACAGAAGTAACTGAAGTTATTCTAACTGAGTACAGACTATACATTTATGCACTTTTCAAAGCATCTGGAAATTTTAGTGGAGCAGAGCCAAAACAATAACTCATTGTTATTGTTCTGATTACATGATGATTTTATGACATATAATATCCCATTTTCTTCACAGCAGTCTTTTAAATGCAAATGTCTGGGAATTGAAATATTTCTGTCTCTAACTTCTGTAGCTAGCTTGGGTAAGGGGGTTATATTGAAGACCATGTAAAATACATTTGTTAGACTTTGAATACAGTGCTTGAGTATGGCAGACTTTTAAGGCATTATATAAAAAGTTCGGCCATTCAAGTCAGTTTCCAAAAAGGGACTGAGGACTTCATAACAGAGCTGACCTTAAATCAGAAAAAAATCATGAAGGATCAAACCATTCATTCACACTGTGAAAGACTGAGATACTCCCTTCAATATTGTAATTTGCCTCGGAACATCAGAATCTCCATTTAAAATGAGCACACCAGAAAAATGGAACAAAACAAGTTGAATAACTTTTCTTATAACTCTGACTGTCTTAGGAGTATCAAGAATCACGGGCTAAAGCAAAACAGGTGTTCAATCAAAAACATAAAATACTTTTATTATCAGCTTGGTATGTTTTACAATAAAATGTGAATAATTCCTTAGGCAATTAGTTGATGTCTGCCATAATTAAATTCATAAATACTGATCCATTGTCTGTCCAACCTTTCAATTTTTCTACCCCTACTTTGGCTATCAGACGTCCAAAGAGATGGCTTTTTGAAGGCTGTTTCAGCTGACTGTAGGTTTAGCAAGTTAGTGGTTTTTTAATAATATGGACTTTCAAGGAAAAACTTCCTTCTACTTCCTCCACTTTTGCCCTAACAGAAAAAAATAGCAGCTCCAAGCTTCATTGTCTTCTGCCTCCAACCTGGTGATTTCCTATGTTCTTCATTTACAAGAAGGGTCAAAGAGAGGATCCAAGGAACTCAGTGCCGGCAGGAAGATCATGGAATAGGTGATCTTGAGTTTTGTCACACAGCAAATACAAGACAATCAGATTTATGAAAGGAAGGTCCTGCCAAACTAACCTGACCTCCTGTTATGAAAAGTTGACCTGCTTAAAGGATGAGGGAATAGCCGCGGATATAGTGTACCTGGACTTCAGTAAAGTGTATGACATTATTTCTTGCAGTATTCTGCCTGAGAAACTGGTCTCCACTGGCCTGGACAGGTGCACCTTCTGCTGGGTTAATAACTGGCTGGATGCCCAGGCCCAAAGAGTTGTGGTAAATGGAGTTAAATCCAATTGGAGGCTGGTCACAAGTGGTGTTCCCCAGGGCTCAGTGCTGGGTCCAGTTCTGACCAATATCTTTACCAATGATCTGGATGAGGGGATTGAATGTAACCTTAGTAAGTTTGCAGAGGACACTAAGATGGGAGGAAGTCTCAATCTGCTTGAGGATAGGGAGGCTCTATGGAAGGATCTGAATGGGCTGGACCAATGGGCTGAGACCAAAGGTAGGAGGTTTAACAAGGCCAAATACTGGATCCTGCACTTGGGGCACAACAACCCCTGCAGCACTACAGGTTTGGGGAAGAGTGGCTCGAAAGCTGCCTCACAGAGAAGGACCTGGGGATGCTAACTGACAGACGGTTCAATATGATCCAGGAGTGTGCCCAGGTGGCCAAGGTGGCTTGAATCAGAAAGGGTGTGGCCAGCAGGACCAGGGAAGTGATTGTACCCATGTACTCCACTTGATGTGGTCACACCTCAAAAACTGTGAAAGTCATAGAGGTCCTGGAGCGTGTCTAGAGAAGAGCAATGAAGCTGGTGAAGGGGCTGCAGAACAAGTCTTATGAGGAACGACTGAGGGAACTGGGCTTGTTTAGCCTAGAGAAGAAGAGGCTGAGGGGAGACTGTGTCACTGTCTACAGCTACCTGAAAGGAGGTTGTAGCAAAGTGGGTGATGGTCTCTTCACCTAAGCGATAGGCAATAGGATGAGGCTGTTGAGAATACCTCAGCTACGTGGGTCCCTACACAGTTCAGTGAAGGACATTAGGCACTTTTCAAGTCAGAATCCACCCCTTAATATATTAGATTTTCCGTTATTTCTGTGAGCAGAACTTTTCTCACCTCCTTTGTGTGTCTTCCAATGAAGAAAATCAGAGAGTACTTCCACTGCCTCTAGCGGAATTTTACCTATTTTTGAAGGTCTGATTTGACTGTAGCACTTCCACTTTGCTAAATACAGCAAAAAATAATTTATGCCTGCCAGATAGCAATCAGTTTTATAAGCGGATATAATCAATTAGCAGGGACCTTAGTTCTATCAGGGGATTGGACTTGCTGTGTATGTATCCTACACATTACTGCAGCCTTCAGACTTTTGGCCCTATAAGGCAGCAGCAGCATCCGCCAAAACAAACTGCAACTCCTCACTCACCAAGTTAGAAGCTGTGCCAAATTTACACTGATGTGAAGCTAAATATAAGACAAGATATATTCTAGTACTCTCATATTTACTGGTTAGCTCAGCAGAGAAGAGGGAGTACATTATAATTTTTCTACTCTTACGCATTTTAATTCCTTAACAATCTTATTTACAGTTTCCTAAACCATTGCTTATTTCCATCACAGGCTAATAAAAAACTCCTCTATCTTCACTACCATATCTCTGACATTTTGAAGGAGGGAGTTTATTAAGATCCAAAGGATACCAAATACTATTCTGTATTACATTTAATCAAATTCACTCAGAATGCTTTAACTCTTACTCATATTCATGTAAAAGTAACTGGTTATCTGTATCTTAAATGAAATCTTTTTTTTGACAGTTTTAATTTAATATTTAACTCCATAAATAATCTGGAGTTTTCTGCTATTGGATCTTTTAGTTAAATATCCTTTTTTTAAAAAATCAAAGTTCTGGATTTTCTTTTTACTGAATCCTTCTTGTTCTTGAAGGAAAACTTATTCATGTCAGTGTCTCTTCTCAATTGCACTGTTTTTAATTAACTTTATGGATGCAGATCTCTAAAGAATTGCTTTTTGCCCTGTGATTTAATTTCATTATAATAATGGTTAGTTATAGATCTATCTATGAAACAAAAGAAGGTCCTGTAAAAAAGAAATAATAAATGGAAAACAGATATTTGGCAAAGAACATTATTGCTCGTTCTTTTCACTCATCGCTGTTTCATGAGTAATAGATTATGTGGCTTCTCCCAGGATTTTTTTCAGTTGTGTTGTGGAATTACCTTCACTAGAAGACTTTAAGTGAAATTAGTAAAACTGCTGATAAACTTGATCATGCCTTAGCATGGGAGGATGAACTAGGTGGTGTTGTGGTTTCTTTGCTCATGGGTTTCCTTCTAGGTTTGTGCCTGTGAATCCCACAACTATGACTCTTTTTGTAAAAGCTGTGCTGTGCTGAATTTAGTTCAGCCTCAACTGGAAATAAAATAGGACTGCTAATGATTTACTCTATCTATATTTCAGATATCTGAGCTTAAGGACTTCTCTTTCCATTCAGTTTTAAAGCAGTGAAAGAAGAGAGGAGTATAATTTAGAGATCTCTTATTGCCAGAATTCTTGAGCACAAATGCTTTGCTCTGTAAAGATAAAGGTCAAGAGGATTTTAAACCAGGATTTTCCTTGCCAGTTGAGCAATTTAGGAAGCAATTATCTGTAGCTAATACAGTTCAGGCTGGATGCTGTCACTAGAACGATGAGACTTTTCCCTTGGTTTTGATCCAGCAAACATTCTGTTAAGGAACTATGCAACTATGCATATGGACATTAGAGAAATGAAGGCAGAATTTGAAAAAGGAAATTACTGAATTGAAGACAAAGTCATGATGCACATTTTAACTCAAAATGAATCTGGGCTGAAGAATAAAGGCTTCATTTATGATTGCTGAATAATGGTGAGATTGTTGGAGGTCAACAGAACTGTGGTGTTATGATGCCCACGAAAGTACAAACCCAAAGTAATTACTTAAATCCATAGTTCAAAGAAAACTATTGTGTCTACCTAGTTGAAATTAATGAATTGTGATGTAATAAACACAGGCATTTTCAGACAGCATATTTTACTTCCTAGCACAGTAATCTGAAACTACATAATGCTACTCTAATGCTTTTCCAGATATTTAGCTTAATTAATAATCAATAAATTTTCCAGCTTTTTTAGCATAAATTTGAGTAGAAAGGCAAAAGCATTCATTGGAAATGCTCAGTTCTATATGAAGGAAACAGCTGCGTACAAGTATAAGAAGCTGTATATTGTCACTAGAGATAAGGTTCCAATATAACTTCTTTTTTATCATAGTCAGAGAATGCATTTAACACTTTTCCTGTATTTCTGGTCAATTGTGCACAATGAAAGCAAATTATTCATGTTTTTGCTGTTCAGATAAAATCTTCCCTCTNGCTCAGCAGAGAAGAGGGAGTACATTATAATTTTTCTACTCTTACGCATTTTAATTCCTTAACAATCTTATTTACAGTTTCCTAAACCATTGCTTATTTCCATCACAGGCTAATAAAAAACTCCTCTCTCTTCACTACCATATCTCTGACATTTTGAAGGAGGGAGTTTATTAAGATCCAAAGGATACCAAATACTATTCTGTATTACATTTAATCAAATTCACTCAGAATGCTTTAACTCTTACTCATATTCATGTAAAAGTAACTGGTTATCTGTATCTTAAATGAAATCTTTTTTTTGACAGTTTTAATTTAATATTTAACTCCATAAATAATCTGGAGTTTTCTGCTATTGGATCTTTTAGTTAAATATCCTTTTTTTAAAAAATCAAAGTTCTGGATTTTCTTTTTACTGAATCCTTCTTGTTCTTGAAGGAAAACTTATTCATGTCAGTGTCTCTTCTCAATTGCACTGTTTTTAATTAACTTTATGGATGCAGATCTCTAAAGAATTGCTTTTTGCCCTGTGATTTAATTTCATTATAATAATGGTTAGTTATAGATCTATCTATGAAACAAAAGAAGGTCCTGTAAAAAAGAAATAATAAATGGAAAACAGATATTTGGCAAAGAACATTATTGCTCGTTCTTTTCACTCATCGCTGTTTCATGAGTAATAGATTATGTGGCTTCTCCCAGGATTTTTTTCAGTTGTGTTGTGGAATTACCTTCACTAGAAGACTTTAAGTGAAATTAGTAAAACTGCTGATAAACTTGATCATGCCTTAGCATGGGAGGATGAACTAGGTGGTGTTGTGGTTTCTTTGCTCATGGGTTTCCTTCTAGGTTTGTGCCTGTGAATCCCACAACTATGACTCTTTTTGTAAAAGCTGTGCTGTGCTGAATTTAGTTCAGCCTCAACTGGAAATAAAATAGGACTGCTAATGATTTACTCTATCTATATTTCAGATATCTGAGCTTAAGGACTTCTCTTTCCATTCAGTTTTAAAGCAGTGAAAGAAGAGAGGAGTATAATTTAGAGATCTCTTATTGCCAGAATTCTTGAGCACAAATGCTTTGCTCTGTAAAGATAAAGGTCAAGAGGATTTTAAACCAGGATTTTCCTTGCCAGTTGAGCAATTTAGGAAGCAATTATCTGTAGCTAATACAGTTCAGGCTGGATACTGTCACTAGAACGATGAGACTTTTCCCTTGGTTTTGATCCAGCAAACATTCTGTTAAGGAACTATGCAACTATGCATATGGACATTAGAGAAATGAAGGCAGAATTTGAAAAAGGAAATTACTGAATTGAAGACAAAGTCATGATGCACATTTTAACTCAAAATGAATCTGGGCTGAAGAATAAAGGCTTCATTTATGATTGCTGAATAATGGTGAGATTGTTGGAGGTCAACAGAACTGTGGTGTTATGATGCCCACGAAAGTACAAACCCAAAGTAATTACTTAAATCCATAGTTCAAAGAAAACTATTGTGTCTACCTAGTTGAAATTAATGAATTGTGATGTAATAAACACAGGCATTTTCAGACAGCATATTTTACTTCCTAGCACAGTAATCTGAAACTACATAATGCTACTCTAATGCTTTTCCAGATATTTAGCTTAATTAATAATCAATAAATTTTCCAGCTTTTTTAGCATAAATTTGAGTAGAAAGGCAAAAGCATTCATTGGAAATGCTCAGTTCTATACGAAGGAAATAGCTGCGTACAAGTATGAGAAGCTGTATATTGTCACTAGAGATAAGGTTCCAATATAACTTCTTTTTTATCATAGTCAGAGAATGCATTTAACACTTTTCCTGTATTTCTGGTCAATTGTGCACAATGAAAGCAAATTATTCATGTTTTTGCTGTTCAGATAAAATCTTCCCTCTCATATTGGTGGTAATTCCAACTGAAAGGAAGATACATTTCCTGAAAAAAACATGTTTTAGCCACGCATGTCCTACTGTATCTCAGTTAGAGTACTATGGAATGGCCAGGGTCCAAGGACACAAAAAGAGGAAAAACATCTGTTCCAAAATAAATAAGGAAAACCACTTTAGGGGACATTTGTGTCTATTAACATCAGCTGTGTCACACATGTTAAACTTATACTAAGCTCTAGAGTGCTGAACAAAGCCAGAGTATGTAAAGCTCTGTTCTTTTTGAAATCCCTGAACAAAAAAAGGACAGAAATTAAACAGTAAAAAAGCAACTGCCGAAAGAAAACCTGTGATCAGATGGAAATACTGAAATGATGACTATTTTCAATTTTAATGATGCTATGTTCCTCATCTCAGAAACACATATTAACACATAAGTACCAGAAAAGCTAAACATATCTTGTCAAGATGTCTGTTAATTTATTAGAAACAGAATCTATCTGGTGGTTTCTGAAGAAAAGGATGTGTACTGTGGTTGCATGCACACTTGTGTATCATTAAGAAAGAGTATGTTAGGCTGCCTTTTTCCCTCTTGTAACACAGCTTCACAGATCTTACCTGCAGATGATCCTCTCTGTCGTACTGATGCTTTAATCCAGCGAAGGAAATCTCAAGACTTCCTTACATGTAATTTGTAAAAAATAAAACAGTCTTAATTATTGAAACTATGTTTGGACTGGACACCAAAAATGTTGATTTTTATGATAAAAATTATTGTGTATTGTATTTTAAGCCTATATAAATCTTCAAAAATAACCCCAGAAATCTAAACATGTCAGCTTGGTCCTTCTTTGTGGAAAGATCTCGCAGGCAAAATTCATGGAAGGCCAAAATAGCAATAGGTGTTATTATGCAACTTTGGTGTATGATCCAGATAGGTGAAATTGCGATGTCCTTAGCCAAAGGACATTTTCAGAGACCTCGTCCACACACAAACCCAGAAAAGCAGAATCAATAAATTACCCACACTATCTTTAATAATTCTTTCCACCAGAGCTTAGGTTGGGAAAGAAACTTTTTTCCCAGTTCTGTAGTTTTGACAGAGTTTGAACACCTGACAGGCCAAATTAAGGTGAGGCATTATAGACTAGACTCCTTCTGAGCAGTTTATTAATAAAGACAGAGACCTCTGCTAGAAAGAATAGTGCTGCAGAAAAAGAAAATGGAGCATTGCAGTTGTTTTATGCTACTTCAGTAATTCTGTACCTTGTGTCTGTTTTCAGCAAAGAGCAGATTGAAAACTGAGAAATTGATTAAAGCTATACTACACTCTATAGGAGTTTGATTGTTTCTTTTCTGATTTACAATTAAATTAATAACCATCATATTTAGACATGAGTCCAGAAAAATATGTGACTCCACTGAAAAATAAATGTGAGAGTATCATCTCTTCAGCGTGTATTTTGTTGTTCCCTTTGAAAGCAAGATATTGAAAATTTTACAGTTTTCAGTTTAACCTCATAGCTGTTTTTCATTACGGTGGCTTATTGCCCACTATTAACTGTTTCCAAAGCCCATTTGAAGCTCATATGCTCTTTGACTTCTTCTGCTATAGATGGTGAAGGTAATTGGTATATATTGTGTCCCATTAAATTTTATATTTGGTTTGCATAGAAAAAAATAGTATCTTCTGCTGCCTACCTGTTTGACAGTAGGAAAGATGAGGGCAATAGTGTGGATTCTCCCTGTGCTTTGTAGAAGACTTAAAAGAAATTTGTTTGATGATGAGTTGCCCGAGAGATGATTTGATACCTGAAGAGCTACTATGTGCATTTCCAAATGGTACTCCAGTAACTGATGGCTTATGTTGACCCTCAGTACCAAATATTTTATTCAGCACCCACTCTCCACAAAAAGAAAATATGACAGTGGGATGGAAGGGAAAGCCTCCTGCGACTTGAGTAGTTTACTCATTTTATATACTGTGAATGGGATCCATCTTACCTGACTTCTGTAGGGCTCTACAGATGGGCTTGTTCCTTTGGATCCCTTTATCATCAACTGGGAAAAATCAGCAATTTTAAGGCACAGATAAGCTGATATTTTTTAATGCCTGTTTCAGTTGTCTGAATGACTTGGCTAGGAAGATGCAGTGTCTGTGTTTCAGCTGTTAATGTCTGATCAGATGAAACTTATCCTTTGTAAACTGCAACCTGAGCAATCCTGGTAAAACAGATGTGAGAACTCATACATACAAAGTTACATAAGACTTGTGTTCACAGGAGGCAGGGAATGTGGTGTAAAAGTCCTTTAGCAGGATGATGGTTGCATCCACTAGCACATTAGATACATGCAGTTCAAATCTGCTGTGATAACTGTGGTACTACTCTGACTACTGTGTACTTGAAGATGGATATGATGTTCAGAATTTTAAAACTTGTGGGGTGCTGGGTATTCTTTCTGTATGCACACATTTCAGCAGAATGAAAACATAAGCTCCTAAATTATTTGATTTGTGTTGGATCTCTTTACCCACTGAAAATTCCTAAACCTCTTACCAATAAAGGGTCAAGTCATTATAAAGGAAATGTGATTTTTGCATGAAGGTTTGTTTTGGAAAAGAAAGCAAAAAAAGAAAAGGGATGGGAGGACACTGATTATGAAGGAAATTGGACAGTGAAACCACTTTTCCCATAATAATTTTATTGGAAAGTATATATTTATGGGGTTTTTAACTTTCTTTTCATATGCCTTGAGGCTTTACCCTTCATCCAGGGTTTTATCATCTGTTAGGAATGCAATTTATAATTTAAATAAACAGAAGAGAAGCAAATCCACTCGTGATAAGACTGAAGGCTCTGGCTTTAGTCTCTATGAAATAGAAATTCAAACCATTCACTCCTCATCTTATGAAGTTATAAAACTTTGTTCCAGCCATATACATCTGTGACCTAACCAATGCCATTCAGATATTACAGGAAACAGCTCTTCTTGAAGTTAATAGCAACCCTATTCTTCCCTTTCTCAAGAATCAAAAATCATAATTACTGGGAACTCATTATCTCTTATAAAACTAGAAATGTAGTTTTGATGGTGATGAGAAACGAGGAGTTTGCTGAGCATATACTCCTCCTTTCCACAATTTTTTGCACGCTGTCTTGCAGCTTCAGAAAAAACTTACAATTTCCTTGTCTGTTATCTGTGAAAGAGGAATCTTACAAAAAAGATACTACAGAAAGAAGGCTCTGTGCCTCTTACACCAGCAATTGCAGGGACTGAAGTGTTCTTTTCTTGTGAAATGTATTTTATTATCAACCTAGTAAAGTACTGATATGAGTGCTCAACTTTAAACAAGGGAACCTAAAGCAGGAAGATGTTAATGGGAATTACGTATGCATTTAGCAAGAATAGGATGTTATGCTGCCTGCTTGCTCTATCTCCTGCCACAAAACTGAAAATTTTTGTTACATCTCAACTCTCCATCCTGCATCTATTAAACCACAGAAATACTGTTACTTAGTTACTCCTTAGAAAAAAGAGAAGATTGTCTAGAACAAGACATTCTGGGGAGTGAAAAGACAAAGTTCTTGCCCCTCTGTTATCTGCACAGCTGCCACACGTAGCTTCCCATGCACAGGCTGTTGATTTATTCACTGAGCCATGTTTTAAGATGGAGACACTTTTGTTCAATAGTCTTATTGTTCAGGACATTTTGGTTGTAGTGACTGATTGGTAAGCCCTTTGCTGTAACTGCAGATATGTTTGTAACACTTCTTTTCTTAATTTGTGGGATTTTTTTGTAATGGTTCATTCTATTACTAGTCTCTAATAAATTACATTTGATGTCAAACTACATAACTCAGAAAACTACTCTCAGAAAACTACTATGAAATATTTGTAAAGGTTGTTCTGCAAATGGAGCTACCATTGTCAGACTTGTAATAATTCAAATAAATGGCTGGTTAAATATCAAACTATATTTACAGCTCATAGTAAAAAGATTTTTATTATTTTGAATTTTTTTTTTCAATCTATGAAGCAGTTGTCAAAAGTGGGACAGAATCCCCATGCTAGATGAACCTGTACTATGAACTTTGTCTCTGCTTGTCCCACTGGTGAATTTTTTTTCCTTAAAACACTAACTGAACACTCATCAATCCTTGCATTTGAACTTGCATCTCCTACTGCTCCTTGAATCCTGTGTTCAGTTCTGGGTCCCTCACCACAAGAAGGATGTTGAGGCTCTGAGAGGAGGGTGGTGGCCTCTTTTCCCAAGTGACAGGGGACAGGACAAGAGGAAATGGCCTCAAGCTCCACCAGGGGAGATTTAGGCTGAATATTAGGAAAAAAAAATCACAGAAAGGGTCATTGGGTACTGGCACAGGCTACCCAGGGGGGTGGTTGACTCACCTTCCCTGGAGGTGTTTAAGACACGGGTGGACGAGGTGCTAAGGGGCATGGTTTAGTGTTTGATAGGAATGGTTGGACTCCATGATCTGATGAGTCTCTTCGAACCTGGTTATTCTATGAATCTATGACCTCAGCACTATTCCTTAGGCTCTTAGAGATTGGAGAAATCTCTCAACTGTTTTCCACTCCTGTATGCCTAATCTGACATATGGATTCTTGGAATATTTACTAATCAGCCTCTGCTTACAAAACTAGAGGAATATCCACTTCTAATTTGAAACTTGGCACTGTCAGGCCTCAGGTAGTTGCGTGCATGCTTTTCTACAGCATAAAAAGCCCTTAAGGCATATTTGACCTTCAGCACTTACCTTCTGAGGAGAGGCTGAATGGTCCTTTTTAACCCAGAGTGCAGAAGGCTTCAAGGTGAGTTAATAGCAGCCTTCCTTCTTGCCATGAAGAGGGAGTGAGACTTTCTATGAAAGAGGTGCACAACAGAAAAAAAAGCCAATAGTCATCAATTGGAATGGGGTGATTTCTATCTGGGAGCATGCAAAGGAATATTTCTCACTTTGAGAAGTGTCAAGTGATTCAGACTGCAGGTGAGGCTTATGCCGGCTTCACTCCTGGAGGTTTTCAAGACCAGAACAAAGAAACCTGAGCAACCTGGTCTGATCTCATAGCTGAGCCCATGTAGAGCAAGAGATTAGATTAGAGACCTCCTGAGGTTCTTTCCAACTGGAATGATTTTGTGAATCGAGGATTCTGTGAAATGTATGGAAGAAGATGCACACTTTACAATGTTATAAAACAAATCAGATGTGCTCTTTGACTATGGAAAATCATTATGATGTGAAAGATTCAAAGCTGTAAGTGTTAGTTTATATTAATGATTAGAAGTGCCATTTCATTTTGAAATTGTATCATTTGACATATGAAGTAACTCATAAAATTTATGAAATATGGAGAGCGTTACAACAGTAACATATAAAACACAGATGAACATACCACAACTTCAAGGTAACCCATTTCTTGCTTTATAAGCCAGAAATACTTGTGGGAGTATCATAATGTTCCAGGGCACTACATTGTGCATACAGACATCTACTCTTTGTTGACAGATGTGAAACAAAAACATGTGGTCAGACAACCCCTCAAACACTGCACATCTGGATGCTGCAAGTGGCAAATTATTCCAGATAAAATAACTACCAAGTTATGATCAGCATGATTTTGCTCCACTTGTCATTTTTCTGACAGTATATCATAATCTGATATTGCACTTCTTTTTGTTACTGTGTAAGAAACTTTAAGATAAGGAGTTTGTACTGCAGAAAAGAATAAGATCTGAAGAGTTGCTCTGTTGAAAAAAAAATGTTTGTGAGCTGTGTCTGTTAAGGTTTTAAAAATGAGTGGAACTTACACCTTGCATTAGCTCCTGGCAGTTGAGGCATTCACTATAAAGCATTGCGAAAGGATGGAGACTACTTTTGGTACTCCATTTGCTGTGGAGAGATACTTGTTAGCCTTGCAGACCTTTGAGATAATTGCATTCAACACCTACCACTGAGGTCAATCAGAAAATAGGGAAATACTGTCTTGGGCAATGTCCAACTTCTTGTAAAAACTGGTTATGAATGATACACTGCCAGTGGAGCACCAGCACTCGTATAATAGCACTTCTTTTGTCTGGCTTTAACTCAGAATTAACGTCACAACTTCAGCCAGTTATTGGAGGGTGAGAAAGCCAGAAGAGGGCTGAGACAGGGGTTTTGCTTTGCAGGAAATGCCTTACAGCTCATCCAAGTCTCGTTTACATTAAAATTTGCTTTTACATTCTCATACGGTGGAGGGGTTTACACCATTTTACCAGGAGAAAGTAGTCATCTCCAAGCCATTGAACCTGGCAATGTGAAGGCAATTTGGAGCCTCTGTGTTTTCATAGGTGCATCGAGGTCATTCATTGGAATTGTATAATTTTCATTCCTCAGTTTGCTGAACACTGAATTTCATCAGTGTAGAAAGAGGAGGTTATTTAGTCACCATAATCCCCTTGTGTTAGTCTATTAAGATCAGTCTTTGTACAGATATTTTGCAGTGCAAAATGGCAAGCTAGAGTTTATCTACTACATGTTAACTTTTTTAGTTCACTCAATATGAAAATAGTAATGCAGTGCTTTCAGAGTAACAGCCAGTCTTGAGTTGTTTCCTCCAATGTTATTCTGTCAACACAACAAAAAGCAGGTTTAAGATTGCAAAATACAGGCATTTTAAAGTATTTCCAAATGTTATTCAGCAATTGCAAACAATTATTTAAGCAATTCCATTCAATTCTCATAACAACACACATATAGACGACCATATGCCCTAAAAAAGCAATTTACTGCTTGTTTAACCCTTATTTTTCTCTTTTCCCTTTCTGACCTTCCCGGGAGGGAGGGAGGGAGGGAGGGAGGGAGGGA
>WAAB01002897.1:0-27007 GCA_013389865.1 Piaya cayana | reverse complement strand
GGAAGGAAGGAAGGAAGGAAGGAAGGAAGGAATTAAAAAGAAGTAAAAACAAAATAACAAAATCTTTGCACTAATAATTTAACCTTTGTTAAATTGCTATCATCTGTCTAATATATATTACAATATACAGTATATAATGGTATCTAATGTATGCTATATCATAATACACTGTAATCTGATATTTGCTGGAATAGATCCCTTCTGTTATCTCAGTGCTATTGTCTATAGTACATCCTCTAAGTCTAATTCAAACTGGAAAGTTTTCGTTTTCTCCAACAACCGAGGCCAGGGTCTCAGTGTCTGCATCAAGTTTTGGCAGCTCTTTGCCACATGACAAAGAGCTCATGCTGGAGGAAATCTTCACTGTGTGTTTGGTTCAAGATTTGTAGAGGTTTGCCTGAGTTACTAGTGGGCAAACATTCTGAGCAAAATTCCTGTTGCAAGATATGCAGTGTCTTACTGAGGGAGACATAATCTGGAGTATTGTGCCCAGTTCTGGAGTCCTCAACATAAGAAGGATATGGAGCTGTTGGAATGGGTCCAGAGGGCTATAAAGGTGATCAGAGGGCTGGAGCACCTCCCATACGAGGACAAGCTGAGAGAGTTGGGATTGTTCAGCCTGGAGAAGAGAAGGCTCTGAGGAGATCTTATAGCCACCTTCCAGTCTCTGAAGTGGCTACAAGAAACCTGGGGTGGAACTGTTCACAAAGGCTTGTAGTGATAGGAAGAGGTACAATGGGAATAAACTGGAGAGGGGCAGATTGAGACTAGACATAAGGAAGAATTTTTTACCCATGAGAGTGGTGAGGCTCTGGCACATGTTGCCCAGGGAAGTTGTGGCTGCCCCATCCCTGGAGGTGTTCAAGGCCAGGTTGGATGGGGCCTTGAGCAGCCAGGTCTAGTGGGATGTCCTGGCCTGTGGCAGGCAGTATTGGAACTAGATGATCTTTAAGATCCCTTCCAACCCTTACTATTCTATTCTATTCTATTCTATTCTATTCTATTCTATTCTATTCTATTCTATTCTATTCTATTCTATTCTATGACTAAGAAGATTAAAAATAGCTGGATAACAATGAGTATGGGCAGGTCAAGAGCAATCCATCAGCTAGACTGTTCATCTGTCCAGGCAAAAATATTGAAACAGTAAGATAATATGCAATCCATGGTTTCAGAGCTGCTCAGGGGGCATTGTCTGTAAACAAATAATTCTGTCAGTCAGAAAAAACAACATGAGTTATAGTTTGGGAGGGTTTACTATGGGATGTGAATGTCTCCATGCCTACTTCACTGAAGGAAAAACTTGTTCCATATCTCCAGAAAACTGATTTTACAGCAATTCATTTTATTAGTGGGCACAAGAAAGTTAAACATAAAATACCTCATAGTTTGATTCAAAAGACATACAAAATGTGGAGGAGTCCTTAGCTTTATAATGTTTATCTCTTCAAAGTGCTGAATCCTCATGAGTGCAGGTTGGGTCGCCTCCTGGGCCTGGAACATTGCCCAGATCCAAGTGTAGCCTCTGCCCTTGCAAGAAAAAACATAGTTAACATGTTTCTGGCATTTCAGGGAGAACAACCTGAGTCACTTTGCTTCAGTTATGTTTGCACTCCTGTACTGGTTGCATTATTTGTCTCCTCACTGCTCCCCAGACCTGAAGTGAATCACAGAAATCTTCCAAACATCTGTCTATTAAGAAGAGTAAATCACTGTATAAAATTATTCGTGTAGATCAGGGGAATTTATGTGATTAATAAGGTGTAATTAACTGCTTTAATCCATTGTTGAGGGAGCCTAAATTTCAATTTTAAGATTTTCCTGTTTCCGCTGTGCTCCATCTCTGTGCTAATGTGATCTCGGTGTTGACCAAAGGAAAGCTTCAGCTCAGCATCACTTATGTCTTGTGCAGTAGAATAAACACTGTCATAAGCATGTTATTCAGTTTTCAAAAGTAATTAGTTGGGCTTTGTGAGGGGGGCCTTGTTCAACTTGTGGCTGCATCGTTACTTCAGCTGAATGCAAAGGACATGCAGTAGTAAATTACTGTGAGCAGGCTGTTGGAGAAAGAGAGGTGAATTCTAACTTCAATCTGCTCATTTGGCACTAACTGCATGCAATCTGTTTCTGTCCATGTGTGAAAGCTACCTGCACGCAGTCTGCTGCTCAGTAAGATAATAAGCTGTAAGGACACTGCATTTTCAGTCTGCTACGCACCAGAAGGCAAACCTTTAATCAGGATCTTTTGAAAAAGATCATGATTAATAAAAATCAATGAAATTCACTTCTGTGATTATAACAGCAAGTGTGCTGCAAATTCATTAGAATCAATTTTAACCTCATTATAGTTTAGAAAATAAATTACTACATGGCCAGATTTGTAGGTGTTCCAAGTAAACAAATTTGTCTATCTTGCTCCTGTCTCCCAGCTGTGTATATTAAATGAGTATCTGGGGTGGATTTAGTGCTGGACATAACTATTAGACAGCAAGGAAAATATTCTAACTCAAAGTTTCTTTTGAATGAAATATGTACTGATTTTCAAAGGCAGATCAGTCCTTCATTACTTCATTCTTTTCATGGTAATCCACAGTTTGGTAAAAGGGAATTATAAATGATAACCAGGTACTGTCTATAAACATGTTTATCTTTTCTGGTTATATGCAGTGTTCATTGTGTTCATTGTTCAAGAATCTTTAGCCTTGAATGACACTGATTGATTTCCTTTAAAGTATTGTATTTTTACTGAAGTTTTTAACTGAAGGGAAAGAAAGGAGAAAAACCCACCACCACTTCTTCAATATTCACATTCACTCCCTTTCATACATATAGAGTCTTCCCTTCTGCACTGCTGTAGGTTTATACAGCAACTTCTGAACATAAGAAGCTCTGAGTTATGGGTAACATGAAAAGGAGATGTTTCTATGCATTGTCCATCTGTGCTAGACATTAACACAGAAACTTCCTCTTGTGTCATTTACACATTCTTAGTTTTAACCTTTACATTTCTTTGTGTATGCAACAACGTATATCAGTAACAGATTTTTCATAAAATATTTGCTGGATACAGTAGAAAGATTTGTGTTAATGCTCTCTTTCTGAAAATATATCCTCTCAAATTCTTTGAAAGTCTCTCTTGACTCACTTAAACAGTCTAATGTCTCAATAAGAGAAGGATCTGATAATTTTCTAGAAATACCTCAGAGACAGACCCTTTATCAGAGATGACCCTTTATAAAAGGTCAGCTTAAAACCAGAGCCAAATACAGAAGGGTCAGTCTGCTGCTTGCAGGGCTGCCAGCTGCTATGACCTGCCTCTTGCTGAGGCGCTGGGAAAGCGCAAGGTGTTAGGGATCATCCTTGCCTACAATGGAGGCATTACAACTAGAGCACTTCTTATTCATCTGCCTCTTTTTGTCTTGGCACCTTCCAGGTGAAGAGCAGTAGTCACTGAGGTGGTCTTCCACAACATGGACATCTCAAGGCTCAGGTGTGGCCCCATGACACACCCCTGTGCCCCTCTGACCATCTGTACCCGAGCGATATTTTTCAGTGCAGACTGAGTATTGAGCAGACAAAGCACTTCTACCACTCTCACTGCAGAGAGAGTGTAGGTCCTCTCACCAAGGGTATTGCTTTTTGAAGACGAGAGTGTTTGGCTCTTGGGAGTTGATTTGAATGACTTGGGCGTTCAACACACCTGCTCTCAAGATCCAGCCCTGTGTGTTCTCTGAGACTACATTAAAGACAACCAACATCAAAGCACATGGCTGCATGAAGCTGGCCACGTGCTTGGGCTCTCCAAACATGTGTGCCAGTGCAGACTGTAAATGTGCAAAAGGAAATACCTCCTGTTGTCCACCAGATATAAGCATGTTTTCCATTAGAGAGAAGCCTCCACACATGTGTATATTCTGTCTTTACATGAAAGGCAGGAACTTGCTGGGGGTTTTGGCATTCTCTGGGAAAACAGTTTCAGAAGTCTTCCACTTGGTGTTTCCGAGCCTGTATTGGTGGTTTCCTCAATGTTTCCCAGACCATGCATGGTTCTGATGTCTATTCCAAAACCTAGTATGCCACAGAGAACAACTTCTTTATAAAACAATGAGTGCACTAATTCCTTACAAATAAAACATTTAAATTCACCCTGCAGCCACCATAATATAAATAAAGTAATAAACTTTATGGCTTTTTAATGAAAGTATTTAGTCCATTTACTTATTATTTCTTTAGATTTTTTTGTTGTCTACTTTCCCAAGGAAGCATAGCTCTTGAAATCTTGCTGACAGCCCATCCATGGCTCACCAATGCCTTTTCAATCCTTTGGGCCAATTTAAGCTCAATTTAGACCAAGAAAGCAAATCCCGATCTTCCTTTTTTTTTTTCATGAGAAGAAGGAAAAGCAAGAGAAATCTGTGGTGCTATAGAAGTGGGGTTGCAGATCTTAGTTCTTTTGCAGTCTGTTTGACAGTCAGAAGCTTGTTATTCTTCATTGATGTTTTGCTGGAAAAAACCTTTTCTCATGCCCCAGGGGAGTCTAGGAGAATCCCTCACTTGGGAAGAGAGAGAGATTTAAGCATTCTGACATCTAGTGAAACACATGATATCCAAGCTCCTTATGCATTGCCAAAGTAGTGCTAGTGAGGTAAAGCTTGCAGAGAAAGATTTAATATTTTCTAGAACAACTGATACAGTTGGGGGAAAAAAAACCAAAAACCACCAAACATCAAAAAGGTAGCTAGGTACAATCCTCTTTAAAATTTCAAATAGCAGAGTTCAGATTTAAAAAATAAGATCTGCGAGAGCCAGCACACTCATTAGGAAGTCAGATGTATTGCCTGACAGAAAATCATATGGAAAGATATGTATCTTAAGTGTACCGTTCTGTGAGTTACACAGCCAGTCCTGGGTTACAGAAGATCCTGTCCTCCAATTTCAATTGTCATATGCTTTCTCAAGGAGTTAAGTACCTACTTCAGTCTGTCCTTTTTCACCTAACAATTAAGAGGGAGCCTGGTGGTGCTCCCACCATCCAGTTTCACCCTTCAGTCTTTATAGGCATCTAGTCTGTGGGTGAAGCAGATTCAAGGCTCTTGGCAAGTCAGTTTTTAATTATATGAACAAGAAAAATGCAAACAGCTTCCTTGGGAGATGCAGACAAAACTGCCCAGAATAACCTACAGACCAGTGACTGGGAGATTGAACTGAGAGATCTGCTGCAAATCTGTTAAAAGAGGTACTTTAAACTGTTTGTTATATCACATGGAAGTGATCTACCAGGGAAATACCAGTCAATGCTTTGTGCCCTGCATAGTCCTAGTGATATGTCCTGAGAACATCTATCAAGCACTGTTGGGCAAAGGGAACTTTTAATTCTGTTAGGGTAAAAGGGACTGACTAACATAGCTCTGTTGAACTATGGGTGGTTTTACCTATGACCACTAGAAGAAACTTGAGGACTTAGGAGGACAGTGGCAAATGAGTGAGAGATTTGAGAGATTTGAGACTGGTGTGAGTAGTGTCAGCTGTCCAAACTGATACAGAAAATAAGAGGTAGAGTTGTGCATTCATAGAATCATTAGGTTGGAAAAGATCTTTGAGTACCTCCAACTGTACCTATCCACTACTAAATCATATCCCAAGCACCTCATCTATCTGCCAAAACAAACATCCTAAACCTGTCCTTGGAATCTTAACCTCAGTATGCCCCAAGCCCTAAATAAATTTAACAGCTGTTCTTGCAAGTTCTACAGGATTTTGTGCTAAAAGTGAGAAAATACTTTCAGTACAGTATACCCTGAAACAATGAGTTCGAATCTGCAAGATTTCTTATGTGAAAAGCAGCTTTAACAGCAGCTTTAGCAGATGTGTAACTCACTGGACTGAATCACTGGTTAACATACATTTTTTCAATGCACTGCATTCATTGTCATAGTATTTCAGTTTCAGGATTCATGATTGAACAGTAACTTTATTCAACTCATTCTTTTTCTCATACATTTTTCAGACATTTTGAATGTAGTGATAGCTGTTCAGCTTAGTTCTGCTGTGTTCATTGTGGCTCTGATTTAAAGGTCTTACTCTAAAACCAATGGGAAAAGTTTAGAGCTCAAACATCTTTTCCACAGAGGGAGGTGTAGAGTATAGATTTCTTTGCACTGTGAACTGTGGATGCCAGATACCCTGAGCATGGGAAGGCAGAAAAGAATGCCCCCTAAAAATAGCCACAAGGCTGTGGGATTTCCCAGCTCATATAGTACACTTTTAAACTAATTATCGGGGAGAACAGTCAGGGCCACATCGGTACTTTATTGAGAGAGAACCATAAATACATCATAATTCCTTCTGTTATCACATAAAATATTTACTTTTTGCACTGCCAAATCACATGATTTTTCCAAGCTATTCCACATTTTCAAGTACCGGACTTGGCAAAATTCAAGTCAATTCACATTCAGAGCTTCCACTTGCAAAATACTGGGAGGGGAAGAGAAGGACTAAGTGGCAATCCAAAACAGTTCTTAAAATCTCCAGGTCAACCATCTCACTTGTGAAAATAAAACCCCACCAGAACCTAAAATGGAAAAAAGGCTCTCTTTATCTGCTATTCCTCATTCCTGGTTATCTTCACTTTGAGGAAGGGAGGAAGAAACACTAAAATCTTTTGATTCATTTTTTTCTTGCTTTGTGTTTTTAGTTTATACAGCATACAAGCTGGAAATCTTCACTGCTCCTGTTTGGAAAAAATACCATTAGCTGCAATAGGAAAACATGTTTGCTAGGAAAATAGTTGCAAAATCAATGCAGATATTAGCTTTAAATACTGGGAAACAAAGCTTTAATTATCCTTAGGTACAAATTGAAATACTTTCCAAAACTTATTTTTATGGTGTTTTAGTCTTGTTGGAGTTGGATTTCACATTCAGCTGTCTTACTTCAAACGATTCTCCTGCATCTCTGAGCTGATTCAAACCATAATTCACTAGTCTCTGCTAGATTAAGAGTTATGTTTTTTAGTATTCGTGAATATTTTTGTTCTTTGGTTCATAAATGCAGAACTTAGAGCTATTGACTGTACTGGAGTAGGAAGGCAGACAATCTAACTGACATCGTGTGCAATATTAATCATCATGTAAAAGGGAATTAAATCAAAATCCTTCACAGATTGAAAGTGTTCTTTTATATTCTCCACACACATAAAAGATATTAATATAGCAATATGAAACTCACAATATTTTCTCTTTATGAGTAGTCCTTATTTCTCAAAACAATTTCTTAACTTTCTGTGAGGTTAGTATTCTCAGTGCAGAAGAAGCCACTTTGCATCTGCTCTAATGCCAAAATGAAATTTATTTGTCCATACAATCTATATGTGCTTTGAGGAAGTTTTCTTTGTAGAGAGACGCCTACTGGGATTTTCAAAAGCTCTTTAGCAGCTAGTAAAGATACCGTGTAGATATGACATTCTTCCATCACTGCTTAAAGCATGTAACAGTACTCCTCAAAATTTTTTCTTTGCAGAAGTTTGTGATTGAAAGAGTAAAACTTTTTAGCTCTTGGTATGCTTGCACTTTTAAGGCAAAATAATAAGAATTGCAGCAAGGGCATGAACAGTAAGAATTTGAAAGCAATTTAGATCAATGACTGGAAAATTTAGACTGATGGTCCACAATTCAGACTGTTCTCTGATGTCTCCACCATTCCTTGACAATATGACCAGTATCTTTTCATATCATTCCCACTTTCCTACTGGTGTCTGTGCACTGCATGTTCTAACCCTGTGAGTGCCCAGACTAATTTTATAAAGTGTTTTTATGGTCTCTACCAGATCCCTATAGAAATGAGGACCTCATAGTCTTTTAATGTCTTTCTTGTGACAGTGGCTTTGGAGCCACTGGGGAAATATCCTATTTTAGCAGATGGAACATATTAGGTTCCTTACAAAACACAGAGGTGGCAGTTTCTTCCCTTTAAAGTATAGTTGCAACACACAGATCTACTACTCCATGAGTTATACACCTTAGTCCTGTGTTCTCTCTTTAATGAATTTGTATGACTTTTGATGTCAATGAAGTCTTCATCAATGTTTTAGACAGTGCTTAATGAATAACAATGGTCATTGTTTCCAAGCCAAAACCAGTATTGAACTAAAAGTTCTCAGGAGACTTTCTCCATCCTCATGAGAGCTTTCTGCACCTATTTTATACCTCCATCTATAAAATTTTAAAACTAGTATTTTTTTAATATTTTTGTACAGCTGAGTGAAACCATGTATGTATAGGCATGTCCTTATATGTAAGTACATAAATGAGAGCAAATGCAGTATGGTTATTGAAAGCCTAGCTAAACAAATAAATCTTATTAATTCAGTCACCTAGATTATAAATAAATGAAATAACATATGCAATAATAGCTCCAAATAAATAATTTGAGAACACTGTAAAGTAGCAGGCTCAAAAACCTGTGATCTCTTAAAGGCTACCACTGTACAAAGAATCACGTTTACTGCAGTGTGGTCTGGACATAAACTATTCTCATTTCACACAGCAGATGGACTCCAGAAATGTTTGCTCTCTAAGTATCAACTGATGTTGACTAAAAGCTATTTAGACATACAGAGAAAAGCTTTATTCCTCTCTTATTTGCTAGTGACCAGAAAAATCTTCTGTAAAGATAAAAGAAGGTTTACTAGTGAAATGCCAAACCAGTCTTATAAAGAGTCGATTCTAACTGTGCGCTGAAGTACATAAGGCAAGGGAATTTTTCTTTTGATTCTAGTCCAGACATTTCAAGGGCCTCTCTATGTCTGCCTTCTAAAAACAGTTTGCAGGGAGAACAGATACAGAGCAAGAGCTATAATTTAAGTTTACATGTCTGGCTCTCATCTTGGCCAGGAGTGATCTTTTGTAAACATACTTAAGATCACAACATGTTTCATCTGTGGGTAAGGCAAGAAGGATGTCATGTCACTGCAGTACCTGAAGAAAACTTTAAAATATCTGCCAGCTGTCAGAAGAGTCCTTAATGTGCCATACATTGGCAGAGATGTGGTGAATCTTTGGCTTCCACAGATATATTTTGTACTTTATATTAAATGTGTCAATGATGATAACGGATTTGTTCTCACAAACATGAATAAGACATCTTCAGTGATTCATGATGTCTCATGACCCTATAGTTTTAAATGTGAACGACATATTAAACACAAGCAGCGCCCATTAAAATAATTCATGGTTTGCATACTTTGAAAACACAATGAAGTCAAAGGGAATCAGTGACATAATTTGACCTGCACATTGATTGTGATTAGTAATAAACCAGCCACATAAAACTGTTGTTAATTATATTGCCCAAGGAATGCAATCAAAATCATTTTCTATTTGTTCAAATACATAACCTGAAGCAGAGGTATGAACAAGAAAATCTCTGTTAATTTATTTTATGTCACTACTTTGAGAGCAATGGAAGCACATTCAGGAATTTCAGGCTTTCTTGTGAAGCCTTGTGCAAATTGTTTTACTGCAAGCTAGGAGTTTTCTGATGTTAATGTTATTGAACTAATACTGTCAAATAGCTCCACAGTGTCCAGACCCACAGGCTCCAAGATAACATCACAGTTTAACAGTAGGAGATAGGTTGGCATTCATTTTGTCATAAGAGATTTCCCCAGTAATAGAACACTAAGCAGAGAAGAGGAAAACTATCAAAAAAAAAAAAATCCATGACTGCTGTCCCTCAGACTTGTTGTAAACAAAAAATTACTGCAATCCTTCGAAGCCAGTGGGAAGATATTTTTTTTAACCCTTGAATTTAATGAGATCAAAATAATTATGACACAACTGTTTAACTGTACTATTGATTGCATAATGAAATACCTGCCATTATTTACTGCATTCCAAGTTGAATTCATACCTCCATCTGTAATAGTACCACATATTCTACTAACTGTCAAGTTTCCCCTTAACAATTTTACAACACAATTGTCATTTGCTCAGTGGTCCAGTTCAGGCATAGCATCCTAGATGTAGAATAATTTCAAGGAAATAATGAATGTTAGTACATGATACTCGCCGAAATTAATATCACTTTGGAAAATAACAATAAGCAAACTTCACTTTCTTTTCCGAGCAATTGCTTATTATTCTTTTTGTTTTTAAGAATGCTCCTTCTTGAAATGCACACAATCCAGCAAAAGAGTGTATCCATTTGCGTAGTTTGGTTTTAACTATTTAGCAGTACTAAGAATATGTATTTATTTTAAAAGGTAAATTTTGAATTATTGTGCATTGCCATGACTAATATTCTGTTTAGCTAGAAAGCTTTTTGTGGGCCCTAATGAAGTCTTTAACTAGAATGTGAAAAAAAGGTCGGATTCTTTTCTATGAAGAAAATTAATTAAAAGGTGAATGTTTTTAAATATAAATATGTCCATTATTTATCTTACCTTTATGGTAGTGTCTGTAGTTTACTATGGATTACATCTCACATGAAGACCCATGAGAATATTGTATTTATAGTTATATTAAATACTTCCCTTTGATACCTGTAAGTTTTTGTAACCACTTTACTAAAAAAAATTAAATTTTTTATATTTTTTCTTTCTCTTTTCCTTTATGCACCTTTATCACCTGAAGATAAATTAGGGCATTTAATCACAAAAATGCCTTTCACATGACTTCAGATAGGTATACAAAATTACAAGGCCAAATAGGTAGGGATTGTATAGCAAACAGAGCCAACATGAAGTTACATGAATGTTATATATGTTTGCCGTAATAAATTTTCTCATATCTTTAGCAAATGTAGTAGCTTGTACATGTGGATTGGGATAATTAACTACAAAACCATTTTCTGAATGTAAAAAGGTTTCTAAATTTCTTATTAAAAATAAATATTGAAGAACAAATAATAAATGAATTGCAGAACCAACCCTAAACAGCTTTTTTCCCACTTTAAATGAGAATGATTTCAAAGTCATATGGATGTGTGCAGTGCTGTCATTTTCACATTTCATTTTAATTCAGGACTGTGGTTCTCGAATTCGTCCAGAGGAGTCCTGTGGCTTGCAGCCTCTGTCTCATGAATACCTCTCTGCAATTTCACAGACAATATTTAAGACCTGTGAAGCTGGAGACATAAAAGGTTTGTATGTAATTTTTTTTATTCTGAAAATTCACACATGCACCTCATCCAAAGGAGACCAGAGGCAATGTTTCCTCTTCTGTCACCATGCACTGACCTACACGCACACAATAAATTTAGCCAATCACTTGTTATATTTACATATTTTTTAAATCAGGGTAGTTGGTTTATGTGACAATTTTTTCATTTAATATGTTTCTAAATAGTGATCAATTACTGTTTGTTTTATTGTCATGTAGTATTTAAAATGCGTTGAAATATTTCCATAAAACCATTTAAAATAAAATTTCTTTATTCTAAATGGACATCAAAATAAAAAAAACTCTAGGAAAAGAACACAACATTTTGATCCATTTGAGTTTTATATTTCCACTTCTTTATTAGAAACATGAACACAATTTACAATTTCACACAGAAAAATATGTAGTTGTGTATATATATATATTGATACCTTGAAAAACAAGATGGACAAATGAAACATTATACAAGAACCAATACAAAAAAGTAATCTAGTTTAGAGAGAACTTAGGTTAAAACATAACAACAGACAGGTATTCATCTTTAGGTCAGAGCTGCATGGAGATCTATGCAAGTGTACCTCATAAATCTGAATAGTCCACAGGACTACCCAGGTATGCAGTCTTACTCATAGCTTAAATTGTCGCTGGATTATATAATATGTAATTTTATTCAATTCTTTATTAGACAATTGAAAAATAACCCAGCATTCCAGTATGATCTACTAATTCAACTGTATTTTTTGTCTTGCCATAGACAGAAGCAGTTTCTCACAGCAGTAAATTTGCACAAACTCACGGAATAATCAATACAAAGTAAAGGACTGTGGGAGCTGCCTGAATGCATCACTTCATGTGAAACAGAGGCATAGATTAATTTTGTGTTATATGAAAGGAACGCACAAAGGGGACACTATTGTACCTAGCAACATACTTTAAACATAGCAAGCTGTTAATCATAAAGAAGAACAACCTGTCCTATGCTGTGACATCGGGACATGAAGATGCTGACTACAAAGCCCAAACCAAATCCACAGAAGACAGCAGACAATACGTTTCTTCTGATATATAACTTACTTTTGAATTCTACATCTAGTTAAGTGAATCTGAACATAAAATATCTTTTATAGCCTTATTGTGAATAATATACACATTAAAAAATGGAAACAAACTTCAGGAGATGTAGTCTTAAAGCATTAAACAGGGAAGAATAATTTCTGCTTATAAAGTGAAGATTGACAAGAGGTGTCTAATTAGCCTTGAACTGGGGTTGCAGTATCTGATAACAAGTGGCTACATAGTTTTCATGTATGTCACAGCATCCAACTGGAATTGGAAAGCATGGCTTTTTGTGGAAAATCATTTTAAATTTGTAAAATGGATTGATATTCCAATCCTGGCAGTGAACATTTTTCTAACATGCTAAAGCAGCAACATCTCTTTTAGTAAATAATTTTAAATTTTAGATAAACCAACCCCTCTTTTGTCTCAGAAAAGAATTTTAAAATTCTGCAGAAGTAAGAAGGCATCAAGCATTGTTCTTATGCCAGGGAAAACCTTAGTTGTATAGGGATGTTGAGGTACTATTGCAGCAAAACGTACCCATGTTAGCAAAAGGTTATGTTTGTACAGACATAGGCAGAGGCTGAGGAGGAGCTGCAAAGATAATGATGAACCCTTGGTTTCTCTGATATTAATAGCAAAACTTAGAAGTGTGCTTTGCAGTTCAATACAACCAGGATTTCATGCCTCATTTCTAGTACTTTGATGTGGTGCAGAGATGGTAGTTCAGGATGTAACTAAAGGCAAAAGTGACCATCTCCTGTCCTAGTCATCATGACACTAACCTTTGGAAGAAGCCCAGCATCTTACCTAATATGCACCTAATTTATACCATTTATTTCTCTCTTTACAGAGGAAGTAGTTTATCTTTTTCCATCTTCTTTAGCTCATGGAATAAAAATTATATTTTTAATAGCATCAAAAATACTTTTTCCTTCAGAAAATTCCCTTTGTTTCAATATGACTTGAACTAGGTTATCATAGGAAAATTAGTTCTCTGTTCCGTATTGCTGTATTATCAATAACACAAATAAAAAATGTGTTTGGCTCCTCAGAAAGAGAGAGAGAAGGAATTGATAGAGATCATGAAAATCCCTATTTGTGCTAAATTCCCGCATATGCACATCAGACTGCTGCACTCTGTGGAAATTTGGTAACCAGACATCTACAAAATCTAGTGGTTAAGAGATCACAGCTTCACCTCTAATATTCAGTGTTGCTGCTGTGACATATGTGTTTTAGTTGTACCCGGCCTTCCATACTTTCTACAACTGTATTGAGTTTAACAGAATCCTATACAGGTTCTGTCTTTGCATTCAACTGCCATCTGGATTTAGGCCCAGCAGGGACAGAAATTGATGTATAATCAAATTACTGTCTTCTTTCGTTACAAGGAGTAAATTTCAGTTTAGACATAAGTCTGTAGGTGTAAGGCCATTTATTCTCTGGCATAAAAAATGTGTCCTCTAGAAAATAATCTAACTCAGAAGGAATTGTTGGAAGGAGTCCAGAAAATGATCAGATGGCTGGAGGACCTCTGCTCTGAGGACAGGCTGAGAGAGTTGAGGCTATTCAACCTGAAGAAGAAAAGGCTCTTGGGTGACCTTCTAGTGGCCTTCCAATACCTGAAGGGGCTGCAAGAAAGCTGGGGAGGGACTTGTTACAAGGGCATGCATTAGAAGGACGAGAGGTAATGGCTTTTAATAGGAAAAGGGAAGATTTAGACTAGATATTAGGAAGAAATTCTTCTCTATGAGGATGTGAAGCACTTGCACATGTTGCCCAGAGAAGCTGAGGCTGCCCCATCCCTGGAGGTGTTCAAGGGCAGGTTGGATGGGGAGTTGGGTAGCCTGATATAGTGGGACATGTCCCTGCCTGTGGCACGGGGGGTGGAACTGGATGACCTTTAAAGTCCCTTCCAACCCAAACCATTCTATGATTCTATGATCACATAGGAAGAGCTCTACAGCAGTGGTAGATTCTGATCCAGACATCAAACCAACCAACTATTCTGTCCCTGCTCTGTTACTCAAAAGGCAAAAGGCAATAAAAGGTGTTATCTGTGTTATCTGAGACCTTACACTTTCCAGTCTCTTCACAACTGCTATGAAGCTGAGAATGACCCTTTAGCCATGGACTGCAAATGGAGTGCAGAGAGAACTAAGAGTAAGATCCATAAGTGGCAAAAGAAACCTTGAAGTATGAAAGCACAACTGGCTCCGGTGGTGGTAAGGAGGACAAAGTCTGGAGCGAGGGACCTGAAAGCCAAGGGGGAGCCAGTGTGTGGAAGGGATTCACAATGGTCAGCACTGGAGGCTGAAAGAAATAATTGTCTAAATTCAGCCCTTGGTTTCCCAGCTGAGGGCTTGAAGAGCTCTCTTTGCTCCAGAACCTGATTATCCACTTGTGCCCTTACATAAAGATAGACTTTAAATTCTAGATAAAATGTCTATATAGAATCTCATTCAGGGACCAAAGTTTGGATTTTTTTATTCTCCCAATTTAATGACTATGTTAAAATAATGCTATTTTACCACCTTAATGAATTTTGAACCTTAAAGCAGATTCCAGATGATGAGAAAAGTGGGAACATTATCCTTAAGGACAAAACACCTAGGTGATTAGGACACAGATAATGCAAGTCTGGAACCGCTCTCAGTAAGGAACACTGGGCGGCTCCATCTCCCCAGTTACACCCTAGCACCACAGGCCTGAGCATCCCTCCTTCCTCTACTTACACCGTGCTGAACTGGGCTGCTTGCCCAGCAGCAGTCTTCAGGAGACATCCATGAGAACAGGGAAGCTGAGCTATGCTGAGCTGTTTTGCCCTTAGACATACCAGTACAAACTCCCTCTAAGTCACAAGCAATTGTGATGGTTTCATTTATAGGGATTCTTACCTGCTAAAACAATTCATTCTGCTGCTTACCAAAACATATTTGCTTGGGACAGTTGCTCGGTGCAAACACAGGCTGCCTCCCTGAGAATTCCGTTGCTCCTGAGGTAGCAGCTCTCTCTCTCAAGGCTACTGGGACCCTGCAGGCTTGCTTCGCTCAGACTCCCACTCAGTCCCTGGCCTGATAAATGCTGATAGGCAGCAGCCTTGTGTTTTTGCTTCATCTTCTTGTAACACAGCAATCTATCTCACACAGTGAAGCACACCCATCTGGCTCCTGAGCTGCTGTCTAGTAACAGTGATGATCACAAATTCTAAGGTCAGGTCTACTGTGCTTTCGGAGCCATTTGCTGAACTGCAATGAGAAAGTCGGTTGTGCTGTCAAGGCCTGATGGCATCAACACAAGGACATGGAGACCTCTGCACTTTTCCTTGCATAATGCCTTTAATCAGAGGCAAAAGCAGTTTTTCTGACACTGGGAGATATTGTCAGGATGGAGCACTTGTATGGGTGAGAAAAGCATTTCTTGTGTTGATCTGAATATAAAGACAGCTCAAAAGTTTTCTATCATCATTCAGAAGATAAACAGCAGCAAAATAAAATAAACATTCTGCCTTAGGTGAGAGATGCCTAAAACCCACTGAATTTTTGTAATCCCATCCCTAATCTACAAAATCATTTTTGAAAATAGGGATCAGGCTTTAATAAATTATATAGGTTATTCATCTCACCTTACACTTACCTTCCAAAATGTATGTGTAGTCTGGGATAGTTTTCTGAATTCTCATAAATTAAAGAAATTAGTACTTGTGAGGAAAGTCATTATCTCTCCTTATCTGTACATTGTATAATCTTAGATCAATTTTTCTATCAAGAGGCTCTCAAGTTCTAGCTTTGATCAACCACACAATTTTCAGATGTTTAGTGGTACATCAGAATGACTCTTATCTTGAAATGCTTCTGTATGTGCATATTTTATTCTCTCTTCCATTCAACCTCCTCACTCCCTTCTCCTTTCTTGTATACCTTCTATAGCAACAGGACTAGCTGCTACGAGAAAGGCAACATGGACTGAGAAACAAACACACATGGAACTGTCAAATTTGAGCATTCACAGTTCTTTCATGGAAAGGAAAAACTCCTTGCTAAATGAAAAGGGCATAACACAGAGGAAGGAATTAGTGCCTTCCAAGAGATGGCGAGCATTTAATTTAAGGAAAACTCTCATGACAAAACTCTCAAAAATATCTCATTTGTTGCATAAAAAGGCTACTCACAAATGTGTGCTGGAGATGCTAACATCCCATTACTGTTTTCCAGGGCAGTGGATAGTCCCCTGTCTCAGTTGCTCTGACAACAGGACCTGTGACTGGAGAGAAATAACATGGCAACCCCATGGCTGCCGACACTCTGTGCTAGCCAAGCCTGAACTCCAGCGCTGTGTGGAGGGCAGAAGGGTATGTAACAGATTTTACATTTCAAATTACTTTTATTCACCTGGATTTTAGTGTCCTGCAACCTTAAAAACAATTTTATGATTGATATGAAAGAAAAATCCTTTTTTAAATTTTAATTGGGAAAAGATTTAGATGGAAAATCCACAGGGATGAAAACCAAACATTACCAATATTTTAGGTTCATATGCAGGCACAGCTGTCTGCTGCTGGTTTGCTCAGAGCTTAGTTCACATCAGTGGAGTTTCAAGATCTGTGGTGAACATGGTTATCAGTTAGACCTGCAGACAGAATATAAGAATGGTAAATGGGCAATGGATTTGCATTGTTGTCACAGTTTACCTCACACTTGACATGCAATTTGGTTTCCTCTGCTGCATACCTAATGCATGGCATTGCTTGTGCACACTAATCTTACCAAAACTTCTTGCACATTCTTTTCTTGTAGTGAAGCTTCTAAGGTGATTGCTTGGAAATACAAGGTCTCCTTAATAAGCATGCTATGACTATAAAACTGTTGCAAGAGCTCTGGTCTGAGGCTCTGGTACCTTACTGAGGATACAAGTATCCAGAAAGTAAGTAATTAATTGTTATAAAGATTTTTATAGTGTATTGTCTAGGTATGAAAATAGTAACTAAAAGAGGCATTTTGATAAAATCTATATTTCTATACAGGGAATAAAAAAATAATAGTCTTTCAATTAACATTTCCTCCTTTTTTGGTGATTTCTTGTCCTGCTCAAGGTCCTTCATTACTGTTGGGATCTATTTCTGCCTGTGGCTTTCTCCATTACTGTGGAGCTGTGGGTTTCTCCTAACATATTTTTCTAAAAACACATAGCTTTATATGACAGAGGAGAAGCTCGATTTGCTCCTCATGTACAAAGCAAGCACTTTTGGATTGGCCACATCAAAAAATATAGAAGAATTTGATATCTTTTCTTTAGTCTTTAATTTCCATAGACCTTGGTCTGCTCCAACAAGAAAACACCCTTTGGTCAAACAATAAAGGATAACAGAGGAACACTCTGCCACTCTGAAAGTAGATTGTTGGGGTATTTCTGGGAGGATCATGCTGACATTTCCATCTCCTGAATCCAACCATTCACATTCACCAGTGTCAAAAACATGACAACTTTTGGTAAGGATCTATTAAAACCAAGTATTTGAAATCAGAGGTTGTGGGTTTAATTTCTTATTTCAAATTCCACAGTGTTATGACTCTCAGAAGTCAATGTGTCAGATAAGAGCCAGATCCTATGTGATCTACATTAACACCATGCAAGAAAAATCTCTGCAAACTAATTGCACTTGTTTCCTATTCTGCATCTTTTGCAAAAGTCTTCCGTCATTGTCTGATAACCTTCACTGCTCTGTAGAAATCTGCTGGATCATTCCTGTTGCCTTTGCACAGATGTCTGTTTAAATGGCTGATGCTTTTAAACTCATTGTTCTAGTGCATGTTCCTTTTTGGTGTATTCTTCCTATAACTTTCCCTCTGACATTATTTTTGGTTATCACTTGCAGCAGTTTTAATATTGTGTGGCATTTTGCAATAGAATTTTTACCTCTGTCACCAAACAAATAAATGTAGAACCTGGATCAACACCCTTGTATCAGTGAATATTAAGAACTGAGAGAGTCTTTCTTCATAACTAAGTTAGAGGAGTAAAAATGACCCTCATCTTGGATGAAAAGGACCTGATTCTGTCTGTGATTAAGGCAGACTTTAGAATTACTTTATACAATCTAAGCAACATAATAGAAAAAGTATTTTTGGTTATCACTGAAAGAGAATTTTGCGTGTCAGTTGTATTATATACTGTTATGCTTAAACAAGCTGGATCCTTTATAATGGGACTACAGAATAGAGAGTGAGATATAATTTTTGTGAACAAATATTTTTTTATTATACAAAATGTTTTGGTAACTACCTGTGAATAATTACATCTCCTCTTTTATATATTAGTTTAAAGCCCTTATGTACCTTGTCTTTAAGCATTAGAGAGATCACTGACTTCTACTCAAACTTATGATGTCAGTTTCTGTGGTAAAATAAGCAGAAGGTTTCAACAATAAAACTGTAAGCAAATTGCAAAAAGAATATGAATGCAAACCATAAGGGCAAAAATCATCATAGAATCATAGGATCATAGAATCACCACATCAATCCAAATGAGGACATTGAGATGATCTAAAATGTTTTTTGATTAATATTGTCATTTACTGAAGTTCAATAAGAACAATAACTCATTGTTGTTCACTTCCCAAAATGTACATAACTAACCTATGTGACCCTACATCCTGGGGTTTTGTAGTATGCCACTACACTTACTGTATTCAGCTTGTGTAACTTTGGACTCTGGAGTTCAAAGGAGTCATGTATCATTATGTACATTTTGCAGGATCTGAGGCAAAATCTTTCCCTGAGAATTGGAAGAAACCATGAGTTTTCTTAACCCCGACCCCATTTTCTTACCTGCAGACTACATGGCATCTGAATTCTTGCTCCAAGTTTAGTCTGAACTAAGGCAGCAAAACCTCCATACACCTCACATAATCACCTGTCCTTCCTGAGAAAGGCAGAGTCTACATGTCAATAATGTCTATAGCATTATTGGATCAAATGATGTCACACCTTCTATCAAAACACTAACAGCCCTCTATGACTGAATTTCTCTTCCAAATATCCTTCAGAAAAAGTCCAGGGTCATGCAAGATTTGACCAGGAACCAAAGCTAAAGCAAGCAGTGGCTTTTGGCTTTTGTAATTCACTAGGCTGAAGTCTTTGATTTTTGTTCTGAAAAAAAACCACCCTAAAAATTCTTACATGATTCTGACCTGCTGGCTTTACTTCTTATGGATAAAACATCAAGATAAGATATTATAACTAACATAATCCTCTGTGATTAGCCTTTTGTTTTAAATAGAAGGCATTAATCATTACATCATTGCCAAATTCCTGTGATAACTGCAGGCTGTTTTCTTATATTCCTTTATTGGTTTTATATTAATAAAGAAAAAAAAAAAGAAAGAGAAGGGGGGAAAAGGTTATTTGTCTTTCTACCTCTAATCAATTCAAAGGGAAGAATGCAATGAGTTAACCACCGCTGTGCTGTGTCCCTGGTCTGTATGTGCTGCAGCAACCGACAAAATAAATTATACAGTGTATTATTTTTGCCAGAAATGAAGCACGTATAAGATCAACTGTTTGTTTAAGCACAGTCATTCTGGTTTCGCCATATTTCAGAGAACTCTAAAATGCAGCATCCAACTACATCTCTTGCTCAATAATTTCTTTTATGAGTTTGTCAATGTTTCTGAAATATACTTTTTGTCAGCCAAAAAGAGCGCTTCTTTCTTACCTGCATTATAAATAAGCCTTCAAAATCACTTTCAAGTTAGTTTTATAACTCCAGGCTGCTTTCATGTCCTATAATAAAATTTATTTGTTTTTCAGAGCTCATGTCTAAAATGATAATTTCTTTTCTCTATGATAGAAATTCATTTTCCCTGGGTATAGCTTCCAATTGATTTCACATCATCATTAACTACTATTTTAATTTGTGTGCATATAAAACTGTGATTGAGCTAAGTTGTTTCCAACTCATAAAAACCTAAGACTACTTGTAGTGAAACAATAGCCTTCAGATTATTGGAGACATGAGAAAGGATGTGCATCCACAAAAACACTTTGTGGGGCATTATTTTGCTTTATGATGTTTGAGCAAAGCTATATGGTCATATGTTTGTATTTCAGACACAGTAAACAAGAACATTTTGAAGTGTTGAGACTAACATCACTCTGACTGAGCAGATTTTCTTTAAGTCCTCTTTTAATATCTGCAATCCTTTTTCTCCTCCATTGTAAACTCCAGCTTAGAGTAATAAGATACGAGCTGTGTGGTTCTTAGGGAACTGCCCATGTATGCCCTAATTAAATCAAAGGAATAGGCAATCATGATAAAAATTCTATATATGTATTATATTGGCTGAACAAAATCTTCTGTAACTGTGCTTAGAGAGTTTTTATTGTAGGATTATACAATTCTATTAAGAAATGATGCTTTGATTTTTGTACAAGAACTTTAAAAATGGGTGAAAGAAAAGGGGTTTTAACAGGTAATTATTTACCCAATTAACAGCATATGGAAAGCTGACCTCGGTTGCAGGGGAGATATGTATTTTGTTTATCATTGGGAAATGGTACTCAGAGTTTAGTTTTATAACGAAGTACCATTGAGTCATGTGGAATTAAGAACAGGAAATATGAAAAGACAATATTTGCTGAAACACTTAAAATTCAGCTGTTAAAACAGGAATTTTAACATAATTTCTAAACAAGATTTTAGAGCTAAGTAGTGTTTTGGACTTGCAGGTGTTTAAATTTCCTAAGTGTGGTTAATTTATAATGATAGGTCTGGTTAAGAAGTGGATTCCACTATGCTTACACAATCTTTAAAAGCCTGTAAGTTATAATGGAATTTTTCGCACCAAACGATTGCAACATTAAAATATCTGTCTGCATTAAAGTGTTGTTCTTTGTCTGGTAAACTTACAGCCTTGTGTGTGTCTGAGCCCTTAGTCATCCTGCAGACAAATCCCCCATTGACCTGAACGGTACATGACTAAACCTTGCACCAGACTGTAAAGAAAATGAGATATGGCATATTCTCCACATCTGAGTGATCATTTTACTCATTATTGTCACAGAGGTAAATACAGAATCAAACCCAGAGTCACAGGTTCAAATCATATTAAATAGTACATGGCATGCACAACTACAGTAAGTTCCTTTAACAGTGTAGAAATAAATATGTTCATAGCTACCACATTTTCAATTACACTGAATAATTATTCTAATTCACTTAACCTCTGGGCTTATTTGAATAACATAAATTTTCTTCCTGGGGTTGTACATCACTTATTTAACCTTTGGGTCTTCCAAGCTTTCTCTCTACATGAAGATGACTTGCAAAAGGTGGATGCTGTGAAAGGTGCTTTCTGAAGTTCTGTATACCACAACGAAATGTATACAACCAGGTCTTCACAGGGGTGAATTGAAAAGCTACTTTGGAGGCAGTATTCCCTGCAAATGTCCTCTTCTTCCATCTGGATTTTTTCTATACAGAAGAAAAAGAATTTACTCATGTCTCACTGCATGGTTGGACCAACAGCTAGAAACAGATTGTTTGATACAGCCAGGTCTTAATGAATGGATGCTCTGTGTGTGTTCATGCATCCACTAGTCTAGAATGCATTGAATTACAAGGAATGCATATTCTTCTGTCTGTTTCAAACCATCTCCAGACTTAAGGAAGAACATGCATACCTTTCAAAATCCCAGCACGTGCAGTCTCTAGAGTGTGACTCTTCACATCCTCCTGTGACAACTACAAACAGACTTCAGAAGCCTCAGTTGGGGGTAGGTGGCAGAGACCGTAGATGTCACATACTTTAGTCCTAGTTTTAATAACAAATCTTTCAACAGTGCTGTGATTTCACTTTGAAATATATAGTTGGAGTTAAACAGATTTGTTCAATTCCAATGACAGAGTCCTGGTATGGTTCATACCTACCTGAAAAGTCAAAGAGTTTTTGACTGAAAGCTAATAAGGTTGCTGTAATTGACTGACATCTTTGACAATAACCTACACTTTTGATCTGTCTTTCTGTACAGCCACAAGCCTACTTTGGCTTATTTCTCTCTTCCCCACTTACATCAAGTCTTAACTATTCTCTTAGCTGATTTGTTTCTTAGGATTCATAATAATCCCTTTAGTGGAATGACCTGTGTTCCTAGCCAATGTTATGTTGCCATCTGTCTCAGTTCTGACTTGTCCTGCTCAGACACACCTTCTCCTAGGAATAAGTATATGCTCCCAAGTGCTCAACAGCATTAGCTGTCTGATCTAAACTATTTCCTGACCTCCTGCTTTACCTCTTCACAAACTCACTTAAGAGTGACAATGGAGATTGTTTGAGACTCAGAACTTACTCCTTCAGAGATGGATCATGTGCAGTAGCATCAGTATTATACTGACTGCTCTAAATTAATTTGTGACGCCTGTCACTCCCTTCATGTTCATAGAACATCAGGACAACAAGAGCACTGCTATCTGATATTTTGATGTTGTGCTCAGCATCATGGCATTGATGGACTAAAACTACTACTTTGAGACATGATCGTACCTAACTTGTCTCTCCTGGTACTGGTTTTCTAAATGACTGCACATAGTGCCCTCCCGTCTTCAGAACTGGCCAGCTAGGTACCCCAGAACAAACTTGAAAACTCATTCATGGATCCACTGCTTAAGTATATGTGTGTGTGAGGGTGTAGAAATTGTGAAGTCTTAAATTACTAAAGTATTTTATAGTGTAAATTTGAGTGTGTCTTGGGGCTTTTGGGGAAGTAGCTCTGATTTTGTCATTAAAAAAGTGGGGAAAAGTTTGATGAATCTGTCTCAGTTTTTGATGGTCTGCAACGTTTGAGACTTTGGAAAAATTTAGAATTACACTTCATACTTAAACTGCTGGAGAATACACAGTGTTGGCAAAATACAACATCTTTGCATCATGTTCGTTGGTCTTGGCCATGATTCTTCTCTCCTTATTTNTATTCTGCTAATGATGTGCTGTGTTTTTATAGAAATGTTCTCACCCGTATTGCCATTTAATGATATCCTTGCCTGCTAATATCTGAGAACTGCTTTTTAAATAGATATGCATCTAGATACTACAATGATGTACTTATGAAATGGAGATTAAAAAGACATGAATGTAGACAGACTGGAGAGATTAAGAGATTTTGTAAGTTAAAAGACTTGTTTAAAACCTCAAGTTAACCTAGTTTAACATTAGGACATATTGTAAGCATGGACTGTCTTCCTAATTGTAAATAATTGTGTGCATGTTTGTATCTGTCAGGGAGGGAAAGAGAGAATATCCAATCAGTTCTTCCGAGGATCCAAGGATCCTTGACTTGTTTGAGCCATGCCATGCTTGGTTTAAAGGGTTTCTTCTGACACAATATGATAAGGATTGGAAATCTCCTTGCACGTGAGTGAAATGTTTATGCTGTCCAAGCGTGAATAGCAGCTGTTTAAGAATTTACTCTATGAAGCAACCTTGAGAGGTCCAGTTCAGGAGGTAAAAGAGTCTCTATATGCTCAGCACCTGTTTTACTTTGTTTGTTACCATACTTAACCGGTAAAGGGTTTCTCTTGCTGAACCATGGGAATTTCAAGACATTGTCGTAGCCATTCTTATACTAGCCACCAGATTAGTGTATATTCATTGGAACTGCATCTGTTCTATAGGAACCATTATTGGCACACTGTTGTGGTTTACTTTTACTCACAATAGGTTCATAGAGGGAACTGTAATCACTTCCTAAAACTGTGACTGAAGGGATAAATAGAGATACATTAGGTGTGAAGATGTCTAAGGTGTTTTCACCACATAAAAGCTCTAAGAGAAGCTTTGGAAATGTATTCTTAAGCATGTAATCTTGTGCAGTCTGAATTTTATTTGCATAACCAAATATTCAAGGTGGAAGTGGCAAAGCATCAAACCCCAAATCAAATTCAAAACCCCCAGCAACAAAACCCCAACTTAAAAGGTGCCAGCTACCCTAAGTACCAGAGTAGGTAGGAGAAATTGCATAATGCTGTGCAGAGAACAGGGCTATTACTGTGTTATGGCTTTGCAGGATTTCTGACTTCTAGATTTACATTTATGCTTCTTTATGTGGATTTCTGACTGAGGTGACTGTGGTAATTGATGACACACACAGTTTCATTGCAAACCACAATGAGCCCAGGTTCCCTTCTCCTTTGGATTCTTGTCATTGCTTACACATTGTCTTCAGCAGGAGGAAATGATAGTGCAATTATAGGGCAATTATATTTAAAGGGGCACGCATTAAGTTCTATGGTCTCCACAGAGATGTTTGATTTGTCAGGGGACTCTACAGAATGAGTACGAACAAATCTAACTTGGACTTCATTCATTTGCAAGTCCAGTGTAGCCCAGCAAAGACTGCTGATACTTTAAGTACTTCTGTCACCCTGATGGCACTTCTAAATCCCTTCAGGCCACAGTGCTTACTGGTGGTCTGATCATACATGATAGGTCTCTAAATTATCCGCAGCCATAATAACCTCCTTTTTATTCCCTCCTCTGGAATGGCAGGAAGACCATTTCTCAACAAATAAGACAGCAGATCCATTCATTGAGATGTGCATCTGTGGGGGGTTTTTTGTGTGTGTGTGTGTGTGTTACTTTGGTGTAAATTGTAATGAACTACATTTACAAAGACAGATATTAACCAAGATGTGCTGCATAGGAACAAATCACATTAAAAACAGAAGAGGAAAAGCAGGAAGATGCAAAAAAATCATGAGAGACTTAGTACTAGTGACTGGAAGTAATATAAGCTTAAACAAAACAAGTTACCAAAAAGGACTAAAAACACAGGACTAACTATGTAGCTATACCCATTTATAATCTATAGGTTTTTGCCTTTGAAACATGTAATATAGCTTTTTGTTAATCATATCACACGGATTTTGCTACAGGAGAATAGTAGCGTGGAGAAGTCAGAGCTGGAGAACCACACATAGAGATTTCTTGAACATTATTAAAAGAATTTTAACACCTCCACACTATCTGTAGTCTTTTCTTAGCTTTTGGGTTTAGAAGCATACAACTAAGACTTTTTTTGTTTTTCATCCAAAGATTCTTTTTATAGGTGACTCAACTAACAGAGGAATGATGTACTATCTAATAGAAAGAGTGAACAAGACTCTTCAGGAATGGCAGAAGACTCATGATGTTAAATGTTATCATAACATCAATGAGGGGAAAACCTTTATCAGTTATTCCTACTACCCCCGGTTTTGGATGAATGCCAGCCAGAGACCAACTTTTGAGAAAGCACTAGAACAACTGCTGCAGAGGTACTGTGGAAACACTATAGCTGGCTTGTTTGTATTCTCATTATATCCACAAAACTTTTTAACAAATTCTACAATTAAAGTCAGTAAACCATTAAACATAATGTGTGCACATCATATAGTGTGTTTGAAAAATAGCAGAAAATTACTTCAGGCCTCTGATCAAGATGCCAGATACAGTTCTCTAAAGTGCAATGCAACGCAGTTAAAATGTTTGCCATCTGTTTTAAGGCAACATATGTTGTTTTTCCTTTCTGGGTTTCAGATCACGTCCCCTGGAGAACACAGACCAGACCGTATTAATTGTAGGTGGCGTTCAGTGGCTTAATTCCAATCACCTGCAAATTATCCAAAAGGTCTTGAACAGGTAGTTGTGTACTTGATGTTATTTTAAGTCTTGATATGATAAATTGCAATGAACAACTTAACAAAAGTTGTTAACTACAAATGTTTCATTCATTTTTTCATGGGTGTGCACTTAAGTGACTTTGAAAAAACAAAAATGCAGAGTCTTTTGATGTGTCTGTTAAGTAAAAAGTATGTATTATTGTTGTTGTTGTTATTATTATTATTATTATTTACCAACAGGGAAAACCTATCCAATATTCTGGTAATTATCAAATCTATAGGGATGGGCTTTCATCTCCCAGTGGATGGAATACATTCTCTGTCCCAGGTAAGCTATAGTATATTTACAGTGCATTTTCCTGGAAGACTTGTCATTTCAGCAATAATTTTGCTGTCTGGTCAAAACATGTTACAACCTCTGCTGAGCAAGCTCTAAGTGCATCAAAGAAAGAACAATGTTTGTATTTGCTCATACGGCTTGCTAATATGAATTCAAACAAATTTGCCTTATTTCATGGATTCCTCTGCAATCAGAGCACTGTTTGAGATGCTGTGCTCACTCAGCCATCCCAGAAACCAGAAGAAGCTCCAATATCAAGCCTGCTCCCAAAACTGAGAAATCAAGCTGAGGATAGGCAGATTGCTCCGCATACTGTGTCGAGCGCAGGGCCTCCCCAGGCTTCCTTCATGGTTAATGCTGGATCAGATTTGCTGGTCTGGCTGCATTGCATGTCTCTCCATAAATCTATCTTAACCAATCTATAAGGCCAGAACATTACAGAGAAGCTGGAATGTACCAGAGAATCTAGCCTGTTATTTGTATGTTAATAAGGTGTTACAGTCAGTTTAAATCATACCCAGGACTATCCGAGCAACAGATGGGCTCGTTTCAATGTGCTGTGTACCTCATTCAATTTGATATTTTTATTTACCATTTGGACAGTAGTTCTCTATTAAACACATAAAATGTGTGGATGAGACAGGGCTGGGAAGTGCTGGAGGGCAGAATAGAGTAAATGCTGCCTATTGGCACTGCATGTAATGCTCCAGCTATTCACAGGTATTGAAAACAGAGAATTGTTAGCTTTTATAGTTTACACACAGTATTCCTATCACACTGGGGACTGGCT
>WAAB01002896.1:0-37625 GCA_013389865.1 Piaya cayana | reverse complement strand
TTTTTAACAAAAATAAACATGCTGCCATTTCTCTTTTGCTACCAAGTCTATTAGCGTGTTTTATTTCCTTATACTCCTTTAAAATAAGTTGAAATCTGCCTTTTGAAGAGCCATCCATCTCCTTTTTTGTCATTTTGCTCTTTCTAGCAAAAAGAGGCCTCATATATCTGCTTTCCCAAAGCTTTCTTGGGAACCCTTGGTCAACAGCTAATACTACCCTTGTCTCTCTTACTGTCTGTAGCTGCTGTGCCTGCAGAGTTGCCACCAAGTTCAGTGGTGTTCCAAAGCAAAACTGCTAACAAAGAATAGCATCCCTGAAGACTGTGAGCTTTTTAAACAGAGCTATTTTTTCAGTATGTCACCAAAAATATAATTCACTTCTGTCAATTCCTAGAGCTGCAAGACACACGTTTTTTTTGAGAGAGCAAGAAAGTAATGCACCAAACAACAACACACACATGAAGACCCTTCATTTTCTACCATTATGGAACGTAAAAGATAGTTGCATATAAGTACTTTTTTCTAAATGAGGGATCCTCACTACTAAACAGAGTATACATCCTCCTGATATAACAGCCAATATGCTCTTCTCATGGTCAATTTACAGTCCGCAAATATTTGATATGCTTCCAGAGCCAATGCCAAGAAAATTTATTCAGGGTAGAATACTCATAGAACGTTTGAATTTTAATCTCAGCTTCATAATTTCAATGGATTGTTATTGCTATAACTGCTGAAGTACTGCTGTACTAAAAAAAGATTAAATACATGCTTGTACTAGACATAAAAACCACAAAGAAAACACTCACCCAGGATAAATTCCTTGATAACAGGAGATTTTATAATATTTTGAAATTAACATTTTACATTACTAATACAGAAAGGATGGTGGTGAATTTTGTCATCTTTTTGACCATCAGAGCAGTAATAGATCATGGCCTTTTCCATCATCCCTTCCTCTGTGAACCAGAACTTGTATTCTTAAGAAATTAGACACAAAAGATACACAGCATTGTCCATACCTCTCCCTAAACACTAACCAAAACTAAGAGCAAACTTCCTTTTTAGCAATGAATCATATTGAAACCATAAAAACCTTCATTATCTTTTCTTTCCCTTTATAGAATGGAAAACACGTCCATTCATACACAAAATTTGAAGCCTGCTTATCATGACATTAGTAACTCTAGAATTTTCCAGAGGGAAATGGTCAAAAGAAAAGATGGTAAAGAAAACCAGAATGCATTTAGGACAATAGAAGATTATCAAATAGCACTTAGAAAGGTGATGGTGCATATCATATTTTGCCATTTATCCTCCACACACACACCTTGCAGTTTTGATACTTAAGCTGTATATTTTTATGTGAGATCGTTTGCACATCAAAATTATTTTCTGATGAAAAAAAGGAAGAAAAACACAACTGAGAATATTGTACATATAATGATTCCATGAATAGGCTTATAGAAATTCTCCATTGTCTGTTTTTTAATTTAAACAACAAAATTATACCCCTGTATATAATTAATTCCTCAACAGTATAGCAAATTGAATTGAGAAAGTATACACCCGACTGCAACTGAAGGAACTTACTGACAAAGCTCTTGACCTCTCCAGCACTCTAGAGCAACCTCTGTGAGCAAATCTGTCTCCCTTAGCCTCTCTGAAACAGTTGCAAATAAATCACAGGCTGAATTCCCTCCCATACATGTCTAAAAAGCTAAAGGATGCTTGGATAAGCTCTATACCACTAAACTGCTATACACTCAAAACAGCAATTATAAAAAACGACATTATTCAAGCAGTGTCAGTATGCCAGAAAATCTAATAGTACTACTAGGCATACTGCTGAAGAAATTCCCATCAATGGTATAGAATATTTTTTAACACTTCTAAGAGACACTGCTGCACCATTTACACACTCTGCCTCAGGAGTATTAGTTAAAAGAATAAATACAGTATGTGAGGATTTTGGCTTCCACTCAAGAACCACATCTTAAAATGTGTTTAAAAGCAAAAATTTCATTGTAAAAATGTTTCTTTTGTGCTCGAATTCTATGTTCTCTGTAGACCACAGAAACACAAAGGAAAAATCATCATTTAGTTCATCGAGACTTGAAGCAGTGTCTGCAAACTCAAGTTCTATCAACTTCACACACTGCTCAAAAGCCAACGCAAATAAAATAGGAATGCTTAGTTGCTTTTTAAACTCTGGCTGTGTGCTATCATGTAATTTTGATTTAGGAATCCTTACTGTTAGCAAAACTCAGAGCAAAAGTACTCCTTGGCTTTCTTGGACTGATATAAACCAGAAAAATTGGGATTGACCCATAATTTAAGCACATTTAGTACAAAAAGTGATAGTAAACAAGAACACATTTCCCCCCCTATTTTCCAAGCAACGATATAAAATTTCACTGCAAACCATAGTATTGCAAAGCATTACAACATTATAAAAATAACTTAAAAATCTCTAATTCACTAGAAAGTTCAACCTAAAAGCACTCAAAATAAGAACAAATGTGGATTTTCTTCTTGCTGTTGCCTGTATATCCCCCTTAGAAATATTATACTTCGCTTTGTTGTTCTTTCTCTGACCTACAGCAACAGATCTTTGTTGCCTAATTAGTGTCACACCCTAATTAGAGTAGCTGTTCAGTGAACATCCTACCATTGCCATCTTCATGTCTGAGGGAGCGTTCCCTCTGTGTACACACAATTCAGGGACTATGGTATGAAAACCAGGCCCTAAGGTCAATGATGTCAATTTTCTGCAGGAGGGGATGAGGGCATCACAAAAACTTCAGTACATTTTCAGTGGGGAACAGGGGACAAAGACCTCTGGCCCAGTCTTTGGATCTGCAGGAGTTTATCCAAATAATCTTTCTTAACACAATCTTTTTTCACTACACTGATTTCCAGGTAAAGTCTGCAAATAAAAGGTGGTATGCAATTTCTTATTTCGATACAAAGCTCCTTACTTCGCTTAATCTGCCTTTCTATTTCTTGACTGCAAAATGGCTTTAAAAGACTATTTTGCAAACACCTAGGAAATGTGTGTATTATGCATCATTCTTGTTATGGCAGGGTTCCCCTTACAAGTCAGTTTCAGGTTTACCAGTGTCATACAGCCACTAAGGAATTATCAGGGATGTATGCAGAAGTAACAAACATTTCTCACTCATGTACAAAATTTCTATCTAGCCAAGAAGAAAATGAAGATTCAGATATCTGTGCATTTATTTCCTACATTTCAAGACATGTAGCTTATAAATTTATTTCTCTACATAAATAAAAGTCATGAAAATAATCTTGTTCGTTTATCAAGAAATCAGACTGCAGAAACAAAGCCTGAGATAAATGGCATATGAATCCTCATTTATAGTTCATATTCAAAATTTTGATCCTTGTTCTACTCAGATTCTAGATTATGTGGTAAGACTACAAAACTGATCTTTTCCAGCATGCTCCATGTACCTGCAGGCGACAGTGGTTTTCTGCCTCTTTCACCTGAAACAGAACTATGTAACAAGCTCAAAGGTTTCACAATTCTCTTTGAAAAGGTGGACTAAAAAAAGCAAAGGAGTGCCAGACAGATCTCTGCTGATGTGCATATAAGGTGGGAAGCTGCAGGTTCTTGCTTGGAAAAACATATATTGGCAAAATTATTAATCAGTCTTAGTGCATAGTTACAAAAGCATCCCTGAAGGTTTTCCACAGTGTACTTNTTCGTTTATCAAGAAATCAGACTGCAGAAACAAAGCCTGAGATAAATGGCATACAAATCCTCATTTTATAGTTCATATTCAAAATTTTGATCCTTGTTCTACTCAGATTCTAGATTATGTGGTAAGACTACAAAACTGATCTTTTCCAGCATGCTCCATGTACCTGCAGGCGACAGTGGTTTTCTGCCTCTTTCACCTGAAACAGAACTATGTAACAAGCTCAAAGGTTTCACAATTCTCTTTGAAAAGGTGGACTAAAAAAAGCAAAGGAGTGCCAGACAGATCTCTGCACAAAGTACTAGCTGATGTGCATATAAGGTGGGAAGCTTCAGGTTCTTGGTTGGAAAAACATATATTGGCAAAATTATTAATCATCCTTAGTGCATAGTTACAAAAGCATCACTGAAGGTTCTCCACAGTGTACTTGCACTCCTTTAAGTCTTGCTGGATTTATAACAGTGATCAGAGAACCTTCAAAATTTAACTTCAGATAATAATCTCAACATTAAGCAGCTTATTTTTAAAAAATCACATATTTTCATACTCCCTTTACTGTAACTCACATTTCCTTGTTTGCTTTGACCACTGTTTCAATGCCCTCTTTCCCTTCTCTCATTGCCAAACAGCAGCATTTCCTTAAAGAGACAGCAGTTCTCTGGTCTCGTCTCTTCTCTGACAACCTGCCCCCCACCCAGACTTACACAACTAGATGCATAAGCCACTTCAGTCTCTCCTTTCTTATCCTCCCTCATAGGTCTCTAGTTTGAATTTTCAAGTATTCTAACATCTAAGCATGACAAATCCTCAAACTCGTCATATCATCTTGCTTAGCTTCTAAAACACTGAATAGCTCAAGGGATTGCTAATGGCTAGAGAACCTTTTATTTACAGGCTGTGGTTTCAATATCAAATCATGCCCACGATAGCCATGAGTTAGTTTTACCTGATGCCTGTTTCATGAGGATAAATAATACGAATTGTCAAGCTGAACATCAGTTTTTACAATAGATGATGATCACAGCTAGCATTTCTGCTATCAGTCTTAGGGGAAAAAAAGGCTGCAAGCAGAAATGGAAAGTAGGGGAATGTTTTATAGGCACAGAGATCCCTTGCAGTAAAACACTTATCATAGAATCGTAGAATCACCAGGTTGGAAGAGACCCATCGGATCATCGAGTCCAACCATACTGCATAGAGAACAGAAGCATTATGTTACCACAGCTACAGAATGCAGTGCAGTCCAGTGTCATGCAAAGATGCCAGCTTGGTCCCAGAAACAGTACATAGCTACGAATACATCAAATTGGATTTATGAACTGAGGCATAGCATCTCTGTTACAAAAGCTGTACTTCAAGACGTAGTCTGAACCCTCAGCTTGTTTATTGCTCTACAAAATAGTTGCCTACTGCAGGGAAGGCTGTTCTTAGTTTAGAGGAGATGGTGGTAGGAGGAGAGCTCTTCAGAAATACTTCACTGGCCACAATCAGCCTGAAGCTCTGGTACTGTCATCACAAAGACTTAATTCACTCAACATAAACAGTAACAACACCTTTCCTTGAATAATAAAAAATTTGGGTTTTTATCCTTAAAACACATGAAAAAAAAAATATCTTCTCTTAAACATTACCTAAAACTGTGTTCTTCAAATAACCATTTGCTTGTGTCATGTACTGGATCAAAACAAGGGTCCATGAGTTGGACTACCATAAGTCCTACAGAGATCAGCATCAGATGATAGGAAAGAGTATAGGCCATACAAACACAGAGTGATACTTCCTTTGCTGTATGCTCCCAGCTTCGAATAGTGTCACATTCCTCAACATCTACACCTGAAGGTTGCATTTGCACACTGGATTTAGCAGCCAACCAGGAAACTTACCTACATGTATTGGTGACATCTCTCTTTTTTAGATTTCATTGTTTAAAAAAAAAAAAAAGGCACGGATGGCTACACTAGAAAATTTATATGTATGTATTAAAAAAATACAAAGCACAGTAACCAGGAAACAAACCCATCCAGCATAGCTGCTTAACTTTGGAACAGAACCAAGTCAAGAGACTGGCTATATCCCCCAGACTCTTTCCATCAAAATCCTTTCAAGTATCTGCCTAACAAAAGGGGAACTGGATTACTGCACTAAAAAAGCGGTGGTCCTGTCACTTACCAGAGTGAATTAAACATTAGTGGGGGAACAGGAGTTTAGAGATGTCAGAAATCTACCCCCTCCACACATACACATCCCCACCTCAGTTAAGCTGAAGAAGGTACTTCATTTAAAACAGAGAATTTTAGATCTCTCCTGAGGAGAGAGTATGAATAGCTCACAGCTGCCTTAAACCTTCCTGAGATATGCATAAACTACATTTTTATTAGAGCTGGATTATACCAGCAGCTATCCAGGAGGTTCAGATGCCTAACCACTGGAGACAATCAGAAGCAGACAAAGATCTCTGCATAATGAACATAAATATACTTTCAAACAGAAAATCATAATCTAGTCTGCTGTAATCAAGTCTATACTGTTGCTTAAAGAATTTTAAGCAGAGAAGCAATACGTAGGACAAGAAAAAAACAAGAGAGGAACAAAAGAAACTTGAATGTTTCTTTGTGATCACTCTGTTTTAATGATTTTTTTCAATGAAAGAGTTTTATATAATAATTTACTGTTAAGATAGTTTCTTTCATGCCACAAATATAATTCTAACAGTAACAAGTTAGTCTTTCTTCCTCATATTTTACATCAAAACTTCTTTCAGGAGTTTCAAAGTCGGTCTAGGATTTCAGCACACATTTTTGTGAATAACTAGTGCCTGCAAAGCACACAGATAGTCACTGCCTATTACCAGCACTACAGGAACAGCTTTATACCATTTAGAATCCCTTCAAACAAGGGCAAAACCAGTGTCAAAATTCACCTCAGGTAAAGATCCATCTGTCAAAGATGCCTGGAGTGGTTCTTCATCTATTCTTCCTCACCCATTACCTGACTTCCTTTTCTTCCACAGAACAACTGGTGGTGGACTTCATCATGTGACTTTTCAACAACAGAATAACATCATCATTTTAAACATTTAGTACCTGCTTTGCAACATCCAGAACAGAGGACTGTACAGGAAGTCTGGGACCAAACTACAGAAGTAAATGCAGCCTACTTTGGACAGTCAAATCATCTTTCAGTAAATTCATAGCCTGAATAGTTATATTCATCCAGAACAGACCACATCTTTGGTGTCTTGGCAGCAAAATCCTTTTAGACGTATTACCTTTAGATTTTTAGGCGGTTTGTTTGTTTTTCTTTTATTAGAGTAATTAGATTTCTTGGAAAAAACATATGCCCAAATTGAATTTCAGGTCAAGCTATCATGGCATGTAAATCTACATCAAATGCTAAATGTGTAGACTGCATTGCAAACCTCATAGCAATCTTTCTCTGTCCATCCCCCAAGTGTAGAGATATGTCCACTATCTCATTATTAACAAACCCAAAGCTCAATCAAAATAAACAAGCAAACATTGAGAACATGTTGAAAAAGCTGCTTAAAGGAAACTTTAAAGAAAAAAGTGGACAGAGAGAAAGGAGGAGAGAAATTCTGGTAGAAAATAAAAGTGAACCACTGCCCTCCAGATTAGTTTCCAAAGAGAAATGCTGAAAAAGCCTTATCTCTTGATTAATTAAAACAAAGCTCTGGGAAATATATTCTAAATATAACAAGACAATCTTGCAGTGAATGGAATTGAACTGAATGGCATAACACATATTTTTCCAATTCTAATTTCTATAACTATGAAAATACTGCATTTAAAATGGAAATGCATTATTAATAGCATATACAAAGTTTATTAATTTACTACCAGTTTTTATGTTGCTTAAACAATCCAGTATATTATTTTGTTAGTACATGCAGATCCTGGGTGAGACTAACCAACCTGAAGGGGTGTGGAGACCACTTAATTTTTAAAGAACATAATAGCTATTTACAATCAGAAAACATAAGTAGAGAACAATAAAGAACAGCAGATTCTATAGCTTGTAAGGCAACAGCAGAACTCAGCTTTGAGAAGGGGAGAAGGAGGAAAGATACACAGCATTGCTCTAAGTTTAAAAAAAAAGAAAAACAAACCACAACAAAACCAGGCTTGGATGTTAGATGGCAAACTCAGACGACACTAATTGATTCAGGTCTGCTGTCTTTGAAACAAGGGCCTTGGCTATACAAATGTAATAGCATACGGCATATACAGTCAGCGGAATCTAATTTACAGTCATCTAATCCATCCAGTGCTGATGTCTGTATCACTGAGGGAGATCACCTACAGACAACTCAATATCTCACACAGCCCTTTGTGGGGGAGAGGAAGTGGAGAGAAAAAGAAAGAAATGAAGTGGTAGATTTGGGGGGAAAAAAAAGTAAGGAGCATAACTCTTTTCTTGAATGAACACAGGAAAGAAAAAAGTAAAGGTGAATTTAGCACAGTCATGAGATAAAAGGGATTCTTTTAAGCTGCCTGCTGCTACCTAAACACAAGACAGTCAGCACCGCTTACTTAGCAGCACCAACACAATTACACAAAAAATAAAAGGCACTTAGTAACAGGAAGACAGGAATAAAAAGCAATTAAAACTTTCATGAAAACATCCTGACAACAAGCTGGTAATACAAACACTGGGTACCGCTACACAGCAGCTGGTATTTGATACCACGCCATTACCATGAATATGAAAGAAAAAATCATTTTTTAAATAATTTGCTAGTGTAGTTAAAGCTTGTAATTGTGACAGGCTCTATGTTTTAAACTATCTTCACTTTTGTATTCACATATATGAAACCATCATCTTTTAAACTGCAGTCTACATTTGATTCCTAGATGGGAAAAGAAGCGAGCACGCAGTCTGCTACCTTTTTTTCCCTACTTAACCAGGCCATTCTGGCAGCACTGGGGGAAATTTTCTACTTCACACTCTCACAATACCTAATCAGGCCAAGGAGTAGGTGAATCTTAATATTTGTTAGAGATTACAAATTAAATAAAAGGAAGAAACATAGAGGTCTGTGCAGGGGATCCACAGCTGCTAACTCAGAACACCTCTGTGCTGTCAAAGCTGCATAAAGGGACTGGGGTCTGCACAGCACAGCATATTTCTTATCTCCTTTAAAAGTCTTCATTTTTAAAGTCTTTATTTTGTGTTTAAAGCTATGCAATTTTTTTAAAATACAGAATTCTGAAAATAACCATTGTGTGCAGAAATTTGTTGATTTAACATCTAGCATGTTTTATTATTATCTTTTTAGGGCTGCTCCAATAACATCAGCTTTTCAAGTCTGCAGCAACCAAAAGCGCAGGGATCAAAATAAAAGAGAGAAAAATAAATAAACAAATCCCTACCTTCCCCCTGCCAAAAAAACCCAACAACAACAACAAAAACAAACAAGAGTAGAGCTGCTAACTCTTTTAAGTGGAGAAGAAAACCCAAAAGTTTGGGTTGATGGCATTTTGTCTCTCAAGCCTTCTTACAGTGGCCTTGCAGAAAGCACTGAATCCTTAGTATTGACAAATCATTTGCATTTAAAAGAAAAATATCCCTATAATTCAGCAGCCCTTCTGCATAAAGCAGTCCAGGGGGACAATTACATAAAGACATCCACTCCATTTTGACACTTCTCTTTCTGCAAAGAAAATACAATAATAGAAAAAGAAATCAAACTGTTCTGTTTTCCTAAAAAATTATTAAGTAGCACTGCCTGTCACCAATATTTATATACTTTCACTCCAAAACCACAGAACTTCTTGACTGAGTACGTTATTGTCCTCATTCAATACACTGGACAGAGATTATTACCCTGTGTTTCAAAAGCAAATGGTGTCAACTAAGTGAAACAACACAAGAATGTCAAATATTTCTTTAGTTTACACAATTCCACCTCCCTTTCTGGTGCTCACAAAGACACTGCTGCATAGTCTTGAAAGCATATATGTGATATTATTTTGCAGGAAGGGGGCACATGCATGCTTCCCACTTCATACACCAGAAGTTTAACTAACTAAAGTTACACTGGCTGGCAACTCTTATATTCAGAAGAGCTTTCTTGCAGGCTCTTTTTCTACCCTTTCTAACCTCATTCCCCACTGCACACAGACACACATTACAGTAGGGACTGGAGGGCAAGGACTAAAGCCCTAAGCATGCATTAAATTAACTCATTTTAAATTTAGAGATTCATGGACACACGACACGGTATAAGACCTGGTCTCAGGGGCAACATTTTATACTGCCACAATGTTCTATTTTCACTGCAGTACATCTCCAAATGGAAAGGCAGTAATTTAGCTTAGCTCCAACCTGATTTCACACAAGTATAATTAAAGGGAAATATTTAAAGTAGCACTCAGAATAATAGAATATTTTTTTTCTTTTAAAAAGTACATGATAGGGGCCTATCCTGAAATAGGTGTTATTATGTAGCGCAATACCAATCAAGGCATTTGACAACAAAAACTTTATAATATTTAATTAGAACCGACTTTAAAACTCACAGTTAAGAGTATTTGATTGGAAGTCATGGATAATTTCAATAGTGCTCCATCAAATAAGAATGAATGCAAATGGTCAAAAAACCCCCCATATATATACACACACACACGTAACATACATATGCACATCTACTTAATTCATACATACACATATAAAAGTACACACACACTTTTTGATGCAAAGTTATTTTTTTCCCCTCTGAATTTCCACAGCTGAGTTATCAGAACTGCAAGTGATCATAGAACTGTTAGTTTGGAAAAGACCTTTGAGATCACCAAGTCCAACTGCACCTGTCCACTACTAAACCGTATCCCTGATCACCTCACATAACTGTCTTTTAAACATGCTCCAGGGATGATGACTCAACCATATCCTTGGGCAGTCTCTGCCAGTGCCCAATAATGGTTTTGGTAGGGAAATTTTTCCCAATATGTAATCTGAACCTCCTCTGGCACAATTTGAGGCCATTTCCTCTCATCACTAATTACTCGGGACAAGAGACCAACACCCACCTTACTACAACCTCCTTTTGGGTCATTGTAAGAGAGTGATAACATCTCCCTCAGACTGCTTCTGTCTAGATGAAACAACTTCAATTCCCTCAGTCACTCCTCATTCCCCCTGGGCTACAGCCCTTCATCACCAGCTTAGTTGTCCTTCTCTTGACATGTTCCAGTGTCTCAATGTCCTCCTTGTGGTACAGGAACCAAAACTGAAGATAGTATGCAAGATGCAATCTCATCAATGCTAAGTACAGGGGAACAATTACTTCCCTGGTCCTGCTGCTCATACTGTTCCTGATACAGGCCAGGATGCCACTGACCTTCTTTGGCACCAATGCACACCACCAGCTCATACTCAGTTAGCTGTCAACCAACATCCCCAGGTCCTCCTCCACAGAGGCAGGTCAACCACTTTCCCTGAATCCATTATGTCTAGCTTGCTGAGGACATTAAGAAACCCTCTGCCTTACCTGGCAAAGCTCTAAGACTACTATTCTGCAGTTTTGAAACTGTTCCCCTAGACACAAGTAACCTTAAAAGCTGGTAATTACTGCATTGTGGCTACGGCAACATTCAAGTTAGGGCTGAGACAGTAACTCTGCTCTTGTTTGTGACTTAGTCAGAAAATACTGCTTCGGGTTGAAACATCTTATGCTTGATCTCACTGCAGATGTTTGCATTTATACATTTCTTTTTGTTTGTTTGAATGAAAAGGGAGAATTTGGAGGGGTAGAAGGGTATGAAGGAAAAATAAAAAGAAAACAGTAGGTCTCATACAGCTTTTATTCTTAAGACTAATATTTCCAGAATTTTAAGCATAGAAAATGTGAAATTCATTGTGGGCTACAAACTACCCTCATTGTTAATCCTTCTGAGGGTACAAACATCACTTCTCTCATCTAAGTTTTTTCAGTCAGTTTGACCTTAAGTATTTAGATAGGGTCAGATTTATCTGATGCAGCACACAAGTACTGGCTTGTCTCACCAGTGACGTCTATGGCAGCTCTGCCACTGACTTCCATATGAACACTCTTAATCCTGTAGTAGTAAGTATTTAAGCAGGTAAAATGGAAAATATTTTCAGCGCATCCCCATCAAAATAATGCTGCACAACTGCTAAACCTGATGAAGTCAATAACAACAACAACTCAGGATCATCTGGGAATTTCTCCCAAACTTTAGAAAGCATCGTATTACTTATGAAAGTTTATGATGCCTTATCATTACAATTTTTATTTTAATACCATCTTAAGAATTATACTTATGTAAATGATCCAATAGAAGTAACGAATTCTCAGCTTCTAATCACAAGAATCTTAGGTAGCCTCACTTAATTACTTGACACCACCCACTTAACCTACTGGTAAGTTAAAATGGCAATGTGATATACTTGACATACAAGCATAATAAAAATAGCTTCTAAAAATATATAAATGGCAACATCCTCCATTTATGAACATCATCACAATGTCACTCATCTGCAATTTGTATGAAGTCCACTGATTAATGGACTCCTGAACACCAATACCTCTCGCTATGCTTGCCTTTTAGCACAAGCAAAGGTAGGCTATTCTTTCCAACGTAGTATCATAGAATCACCAGGTTAGAAGAGACCCACCAGACCATCGAATCCAACCATTCTAACCAATCTTTAAACCANAGGACCTAAACATCCTTCTTGTGCTGAGGGGCCCAGAACTGCACACAGGATTCAAGGAGCAGTCTCACCAGTGCCGAGTACAGAGGGAGAATAACCTCCCTGGACCTGCTGGTCACACCGTTTCTGATATAGGGCAAGATGCCATTGGCCTTCTTGGCCACCTGGGCACATGAAGCTAACTACAGTAGGCAAAGGAAACACAGCATCCAATTGACACAGAAATGGTCATATTCTTTTAGGTATTTAACAGTTAAATATTAGACTTATTTAGAATCATACAGTCACAAGGTTGGAAGAGACCCATCGGATCATAGAGTCCAACCATTCCTATCAAACACTAAACAAATACTAAATTTGGAGCAGTGTGACTTCTATTAAGGCCACTAGTAGAGTTGCTCTGCACTTAATCTTTTAAATATAACTTTTTTCTTTTCTTTTTTCTTCCCCCCCCCAGTATTTATGTATTCATGTGGTGTAACTGGAAAAAATAGTCCTTCACTGTATTGTATACACTCAGGGGGATGAAAATAAGGTTGTAGTGGGAAAAATGAACTGAATTTCTTAACTTGTGTATAATAAAATATCAATTTAAATGCAATATTAAAATTCATATATTTGATTCTGTAATTGTTTTAATTGAGAGTGAGCAATTAGTGAGGAGGAAAGTGCCTATTAGCCCACAATAAAAATAATACATAGAAGTACTTCATTTTGTAAAAAAGTCTGGCTTGGTTTGTGTTGGAATTTCCACTTCAGGAGATGTCTGTTGGGTTTAACTTGTTTTTTTAAAAAAATGGTGAAGTTTTCATCAATTATACCATAAAACTTGAGGAACTTTCAGGGCTCGACAATTTAAATCAAGTTATGTGTTCTTAAGTAGATGTGCAATTCAGAAGAAACTACAGTTAATTTTTTAAGCGTAAAGATATTCTGCTAGGTTCTTCATTGCTATTTCAAATAGCCTCTTATAACTCAGTGTAGGCTATCAAGAAGCAGCAAACTATTACATTAGAGTGAGAGAGAAGGCATGAATACATGATCAAGCACTTGAAAAAAAAAACAAAAAAAACACCTCATCAAGTATTTTGGTTTCCCACTGGGCTTTTCTTGGGAGGAAATAAAGGAACAACACCAAAACTTTGCCTGAAAATTCATACTCAGTTTTAACAGCTAAAATTATATTCTTAACAAATGAATAATATTATAATGCAGGGTTACTTTCTGTGTGTTTATGGACTCTTTGTACATGCTTCCCCCTCTTTTAACTCCAATGTTGTTTCCACTGACAAGTCCCCAAGTGGAAAAGAATCTTTCCTGTGAGAAGCAGTGAGGAAAAGCATAACATGATTTTGACAAAAGGAAAATTAACCACCCTATCTTGGATTGTTTGGACTTTTTTTGAGTGACACCATGATTTTAACAAGGGATGAGTTAAAAAAAAACCAAAATAACAAGGCAAATATTCATAGAAGCCATTTCAGCAAATTGTTGCATCACAAGAATACGTGAACAGGAAAGAAAATAATAACTTGAGGAAGACATCTGGGAGTCAAAAAATGAGCTAATTTCTGACAGCTGATAAATGTCATGACTTGCTAATTAGCAATGCTGAAAACAGACAGATTAAGCTGTGACAAGCAAACTTCATAATCCTCGCTTCATATTATCAGCAAATATCCACTCAAAAGCCTGCCTGCTACTCTTCTTTGGATCTGGCCTTTAATGTAGTCGCAGCAATTCACTTTCAAAGGGACAGTTGTTATAAGAAAAAGAACATTATTTTAATAGGTGAAGTTTGTTGATAAAGAAAGATGGGTTGCCTACTTGGAAAAATGACAAAGTGGGCTACAAAATGCTATATTTTTGTTAAAATGAAGGTATTATTAAAAACGAGCACTTAATGTTTTAAAACAAGAGCAGGTTTGGTTTTTTTAATAACATCTCCATAACATAGTCAGCACCTAACAGTTTTGTCACAAATTTTTTTTTATCTTAAATGACCCATTTGTATGAAAATTTTCTAGAGAAGAAATGATGTTTGGAGAGATTCTTTCACTTTGGCTTTGGTTGTTTTCTTGTTAGATATGTTTAAATACATTTTGGGTTTTATTTAACAGAACCTTATGTACTTCTGAAATATGACAGTCACTCTGCAGGATATAGTTATGTCACTGGAGGCACTGAAAAGACACCTTAAAGAAAACTAATTGAGAATAGAACATTTCTGAACAATAACTAAACAACTTGAAAAAACAGTGAAGAAAAGGATGACTTGATAATGGGATAATAACACATGCTGCATCAAAGTCTGTCAATTGAAGCTTTTCCATGACCAGTGAATAACATTCATTGTAAATGTCTTCAGAAAAATAATACCCCGCTAAAAGTAGAAAATGATTAAGAGGAAAGAAAATTGTAAAGGAATGAAAATTAGTAGACTTCACATACTAAAATATAATGGTAGTTCTCAGAGCCTAGAATGGCAGACTAATTTTCCAAATTAGACTAGTTAGTTAATCATACGCTTCAATATGCCAACCATTTCTGAAAATTACTAAAAATTATCACAAGTTTGACAGGGAATAAAAATCATCTAAGACCTCTACTAGCCTAAAGACATATACGCACAATACAAAGGTAAGAGAAGCAGCTTAGCAAATACAGTGCTTTACTGTCTATCTAACTAATCATCTGCAGTTCAAATCTGACTGCAGTTTGAGTTAGTATCTCACATCCTAGAATTTAAGCTGTAAAAAATGAAGAGCAAACACACTTATGGCAATGAATAGTAGAAAATATCAATTTGGAAAAAAAAGTAATTTTTAATACATAAAAAACATAACAGTCAGTACCGTAAAAATTAAATCACATATATGCCTTTCCTTGAAGTTGATTGAGGTTACTTGCAAATGTATTGCTGTCTTCACCATGAGATACACGTGTGATTTAAGAGTGTACTACAAAATTTATTATCTTTATTCTTACTGTGACAAGTTGCCAGAGAGGAAAAGTACTTTAATTCTTCTAGAACAGTATTTGGAAATGCTACAGAGAACAAGGATGATATATTTAAAAGAAGTTATTAAAGAATAACATACACAGTGAGAAGACTGATTTTAAGCATTTTGTAACTTTATTCCATTTAAAGAACCTTTATATCTGCTCATTGCTAGAGATGAATGAATAATGTCTTTTCTGCAGTGCCCTATAGTACTCATAAAACTGTATTTCAGAACAAAGAATGGAGCAGAGCACAATTTTGAAGAAAATACTGTTTCACTAAACGTTGTGGTTCAGACATGTTGTAAGTAAACTTAACCATATTTCCAAAAACTGAAAACAACAAAGGATAATATGTTAGTTAAGTAAATATGGAAGAACTGCCAGGATTAATCCATTTTCAACCTACAATGCTCTCTATAAAAATTTGATTTCCTGCTGGCTATTTACATTACAAGAGCATCTAAATTATGAGTCTAGAATCAGACTGCATTTTGAGTTTGGATTTGGTTTTAGTTCTCAGAGCTCTAAATGAGTAAGAAGTATTCTCCCATCAGAGTGCATCATCTTGATTGGGCACATGACAAGAGCAATAGCAAACCAAAACTCTCTCACCCAACTGCTGTTCAGGACTTCATCACCCTTACTTAGCTCTGGATATGGTACTGTTAAGAGTCTAACCAAGGCATTTTTCATTCAAGATCAAGAAAAGATGACATAGGAGATATTACTACCACCTCAGGAATCCAGACTGTGGCAGAATTTTCAGTTCATGTTCATTCAGGAATGATTAAGCCCACTAGCAGGCTATAAGTTCTGCAAACTTCTAATAGTTGCAGAGAGCAATCTCGACTGGATTTGGATACAACTGATAGAACAAAATTACTTCAATACCAGTTTAATGATCTGCTGACAAAATATATTCTAATTTATACTGATTGTTATAGCGTCGACAGTTTCAAAATTACATATCTAATATTAGGCTCTGAAGGTCAAGATTTTCAAAAGTACTTAAGTGCCTTCAAAGCACAAGTCATCTGTTAGGCATCTAAATAAATAATTAAGGTTTTATAATGAAAACCAAAAAAAAGTAGATCATTAAGCTCTAGAAAATGCATACTAGTCTAAACAAAAACAGAATACGCTAGAAAAATTGTCACAGAGCACTATTTATGATGAGTTTTTTTCAAGTTATTTACTAGTGTAGTCAAAATCCATCTAAGACCTACTATAGGCTAAGGCTTGCGATGTGCTGAAGCTGATTTTGGACAGGTCAGGTTGGGGAGGAAAGAATAGGAAAGAACGCAGCTTCAGACCATTCCTGTTTTAGCTTGAAGTTCAGTTTTGTTTTTAGTTTACCTGAAGTATTGCGAAGAATATAGTTCAAGAAAGATGAGATTAATGACTCATTAAATAATATGTAAATTTAAAGTGCATGCAGTCCTTGCAGGTCCCAATAAAGCCACTTAAATAGCAAACTAGAATAACGTGACTTAGGAACACTTTGTCAAACCAGCTTTCATTCAGAATGGAAATATTTTGAGGAAGAAAAAGGCTTACATAAAGTATCTATATAATTAATCCACCATCCATTAAAGACAAATTCCTCACCATGTTTTATTTATTAACATGTTGTCTAGCCTCAATCCTAGATATATCAGCTATTCATTTTCCAGGTACTTGGCCTACAGGGCTCTTTCAGGCTAACATATGACGCCATTGCAAGGGTTTTCTTCATCACACCGTAAGACATTTCTACGTTAGCACAGTATATGTTCTAATAAATATTCTGATTATGTTCTTTCTGTTCCATGACTCTTACTCCCTGTGATTATTATCCATCAGAAATGACTTTACGAAGCTATGGATGGGGGCAGGTGGGAGCAGGGGGAGAATTGCATGAGAATTTTTCATATTCTTAAATCTACCTTTAAATGTACTTTCAGAAGGGGAAATATTCACATAAATTAGCCTAGAAGGCCACCTATTGTGTTTCACAGATATGACTGATTTTTCAGGGACAATCAGATTTAAAAACCACAAACATATGATAACTAGATTTAAGGGATAAATACTGAGACACTTTTAATTTCTTTCATAAACTCAGTTTAAACTGATGAGTTTGCAAGTTAGGGGGTTTTTTTGTTTGTGTTTGGGGTTTTTGGTGTTTCTTTTTCTTATTTGGAACAATAGTCATTACTAACACTTTTGGGAAGGCACTCATAAAATGTAAACTACTGAAAAAAACCCAACTTTGTATAGGCTTTTTTTTAAAAAAAGAAAAAAGTAACTAGTCTCATATCCTAAGAAGATTTTACTAAGAAAAGTAGCGTTATATTCTAAAAAAAGTACATTTCTCAATGTACCATAACATAAAACAACCATTCAATCCACTGATACTCAGGCAACACAGTTTAAAACAAAGCTTAAATCAATTCAACCCATATACAGCAGAGAGGTCTCGATCAAATAAAAGTCAGAAGGCAGCATAAACCACAGTAAGTGCTGCTTATTTCACAATTTTTCTGGCAAACACTATACTGCCTCCTTAATATTGGACTAAAAACCCTCATCACACAGACCCAGTCCCACGATAGTTCTCGGGATACTGAGTACATCCCAGACCCACAGAGAAAAGAAATGCACAATGGTATTTCAAGCTCACCACTAAAAACCACCACAAGACTACAGAACAAAAGATAATTATTCCATGTTTCTTGGCCAGTTCTATATTAATTTATAGATCACTACAAACAGCAGGGCTTCACCCTTATTGAGAGAGAAGCTTAGAGTTACTGAGGATGTTTTGAGAACCTTATTGAGAAGATTACTTCATTAAGGAGAAAGATTAAATATTCAAGTATGGTAACTCATTTTCAGATTTGCTTGCCTATGCTTTTCAGAAGCCTAGACCATGAAAGCGACGCACACTGAGCTTCCAGCATTTTACCTGGTTGTCAATAACAAGATAGAGCAGGCAACTCTCCCATGCCGATGAAACTTCCCATGAAGTACACAAAATAATAACTGATGGCACCATTAAAGATTCGTAGTTTTTAAAACAAAAATAATCCCATGCCTACATAAAAAAACCCAGCATTTCTACAAATGAAAAATAAAGCTGTACAGAATCATTAGCATATGATGCTCTATATTACAACAACAGCATGATGCCCTAGCTGCCCTCATAGGTTTCTCAAAAAATCCTGCAAAAAGACAGGAGTAAATTTTCAGATGCAGGTGGTAGAACAGAAAAACAACTGTAACACACCAGAAATTAAGAAACTAACTACAAGTTTGGTTTTCATTGGATTATATTTTTCAGCCTCAAGCAATACCTGTCAAAAACTATTATTTTTATAACAGTAAGTGCCTACTGCCCATGTAAAAATATAATGTTTATGATCCCTTCAGTTAACATGAAGTACCTAAGTAGAACATGTAAAAGAAGCTAAAATTTTGTTTCTTCTAACTAACAAAACCAAAGAAGCTGTCAATCATGGATATGCCATTCAGTCTCACTTTCTATTAGAAGCTTAGCCAAGGATAATTCCGCTACTGGAAGTGTTTCTAAAGGTCTTCCAAGACTTGCAAATCTTCTTTGGCTTCCTGTGGAGAGTCATAAAGAACTTGTACAAACTGCTGGACCAGTGTGTGCTAATAATAAACCCGTCTTCATCCTTCAATACCTGCTGATAGAATCTGACACTATCAACTACGAAGCAGACCTGTCTTATCTGAAAGGGAATGACAGTAGAGATATTTATCAGAAAGGGTTGAGTTCTTTCCTCCTAACAAGCAAATATTGATGGGAAACTGTTTTCATCATTAGCTTGCTCATTTCTGAAGGACTATAAGGAACAGTACTTCCTGGTGATCATTAACATCCTCAAGGAATCACCAAGTGGACTGATCAGAAATATTTTAATGAGTATGACAAGTTGCTGTTTGAAGTGTAAGGCACATCTTCCTGATGTTGCCCTCTCTTGTACATGCTACTAAACCAGAACTGTGCATGCAAAACAGCAAACAAGACCCTGCTTGCCATTTCCTCTTTCCGTATGAAAGAAGTTAATCATATAAACTGATGCACAAATGAGAGATACCCTGATAATCCAAATGGGAAAAAAAATTGAATCTTCCTATTATTTATTCCCTCTCCTCCTGTATTGCTCAGAAATATCTATCTTCCACCTCAGAAATATCAATAGCATTAATGGATGAACCTTCTCTTTTGAGACTGTTTTGTAAAAGTAGAAAACATGATACATGCTCTAGGGCTTACCACAGTTACTGCAGAATACATTTTATTATTAAAAAATTAATCTTTTGAATAAGTAACTTTAATATAAAGGAAAAAAAGCATGATTTTTCATAAAATACAAGGAAGGAAAATGTATTCCAAGTCTTCATTTCAAAAAAATAAAAGGATTATGCATTCTTAGTCTGGAAGTTTTCTGATACAGGAAAAAAAATCCCATTCAAAAATATCTGTCAGTCAAAGTAAGTCTCTCATTGACACATTGATTTCCACAAAACTTTCACAAAAAAAAAAATCAAGAGGAATTTCTGGTCAAAGACAACAGGAGAGAGGCTGAGTATGCTTGCCTTCCTTCTGAGCAGGAAGGATGACAAATTCAGGTGATGTAAGGCTAAGAGAGAAAATTTTCAGTCCAATTTACTAAGTTTGCATATCAGCCTTTGCAGTAAGTTTAATGCTAGGCAATATTTTTGTCAATTGAAATGGCCAGCTATATCTCAATTGGAAGTAATAAAGAAAATGCATTCACATTGCAGATTAAACAGATTCCTTATATGGCAAATAAAATGAGTTTGATAGCTTGTCCATCCACAAACTAAGAAACATGAGTAAAACCAAAACCAACCTCAGACAGAAAAGATGTATGGTTTAAACTAGCGCACTGTGAACTAAGGCAGAAAGTAGAACAGTATTTTGAGAAACAGATCATCTTTTCCAAGTAAGAATGTGCTGCTCTATATCCCAAAGCACTGAAAACTGAGACTGGAAGAACCTGTTCGTTCTCTGCGAGCTGTGCTTCCCCTGATCTGATTGCCTTCTTGTCTAACACAGTCTGCATCTCAGCAGAGAGCTTTAAGCAACTGCCAACCTCAAGTGCCCTTCATGAATCTTTCTTTCCCTCAAAGATTTCACCCTCACATGTTCTTCCTCACTGTGAGAGGTGACTCTAAAAACTTAAGCCCAGGGATGGCACTATAAAAAGATGTGTGAGTTTTGTTCCTGTCACCCTCCTCCTCCCAAACTCATTTGCTGAAGTTAAACACAGTGTTGAGCAAGCATACATTTAATATTTTATTGGTAGATGTCTGAATATTAGAAATCCAAAGTAATTTATCCTTTAAAAATACCATATAGGATCCTATGCTATCAGATCGTTACTTCTCAGACTAAAATTAAGAGGGAAACAATACAGTAATAACAGAGTTTTCTTAGGTAAGTTATAGAAAAATCAGCCCTTTTAAGCCCTGTACCATTCCCAAAACAATATTCAGGGTGTGCAACATAGAATAATCATTCAGCTTTATTTTCAGGTTTGTTTGACCCAGGCTCTGGAACCCTTACAAGTGAAGTGCTAGTCTTGATGTACTGATACTGCCTAATTTCAAAAAGTTGTATTCAAGAATTTTAACTGAAATCAATATTGGGATTGAGAAATATGCATGAGTACACAACATTTTCCTTTTAAAATCATTTTTTCTAGTATATATTCTAGGCATAAAATACAAACTTAACTTCTATCTCACTTATAGATTCTTCCTTTCTATTTTGAAGGAAAAATAGGTAGACAACTTGAGAAAATGCAGCAGAACAACATTTACTCATGTAATATCTTTTTGCTAAAGTAATTTACATTAACACTGAGTCCGTAAGTAACTTAGGGTAGTCTCCTGAAGAGCTATGCTGCCATCTATTGATACTGAAAATATACTTCAAACGTTACCTGATAGTTTAAGAAACCTGATGTTCTATTAAAACCAACTTTCCTACATTAATAGATCACTCGGGACAATAACTGTCTTCTTTTCCTTTGCTGCTAAGTGCATAATGGACTAAGTAATTTAGATAGGTTCATTTGCAAAATATATCAACAGTGAAAGTTTCACAGCATTTAACATTTGCATGAAGATCACTCAGCTTGTGTACATTTACATACAAGGACTTAAGCCGTAGTTTTTTTCTTACAGATGTGATCATGTCCAACCACATTCAGTGCTCAGGAACTACAAAAGTTCATTGAACATAAGTTCATTGTGGACAAGTGAATAACTACTGCAACCAGCACATAAATGCATACAAGAGAAAACATGTAATAAAAGAGGGCATCAATTTAAGTTATTTGAGCAGGTTAAGCTCTTATCAAGAAAATTATCTAGCTAGGGAACTCCTAACTGATTCATCCTTCCACTCTACAGTGTTAGAACATCCATCACCACCTAGAAATTCTGTTAAATTTCAGTGAGTTCCTGATACTGGCTGCCATGTTCTTCATGCTAGAAGATTATCTGATGGATTAAAAAAATATATTTTAAAATAAAAACTTCTTCAAGAAGAAAAAAAAGGAATTTAAAGGTATTTTCTCTTATGATTTGTATACCAAGGCTTGTTTACTGCGTTGTGGGTTTTGGGTTTTATTTTCACTTTCAAGGAACAAGAACAGCAGCTGGCAGCAGAGATCCCAGAACACTTCCACATTATGGAAGCTACATGCTCAAAGTACCAATTCTTTTGCTTCCTAGCACCAACAGGTTCTTAAAATCTAATTAGGAGACAAAGTAAATAACATGCATTATTTCTGAGCAATTAAAAAAGCCTGATTATTTGCAGTGACCTTTGCTAAAGATGATATTTGGAAAATATTTTCAACTTAAAAGATTATGTTTTGGTATTAGTAATGACATTTGATGGAACATGACTAAAAACACAACACACCATTCAAAATAATTAGACTTTGAATTCCAAACTTGATTTTAAAAAGATGTGTTATTCTATTTGAATTATATTTCTAATAGGAACAAGATTTGAGTCGATTTTCTTTCTTGTGACATATACAGCAAGAAATTAATGCTGGACACAGTAGAGGCTGTGATGCTTTTAGCTGGTGATGATCCTCCTCTACCCAAGGCTCATTACTCCCCAAGCACACTGTACTTGGTGTTGCAGTGTGGTCTGGTGTCAGCATGTCTGCTATTGCCATGGTGGGCCTAATAGGAAAAAAAGTAATTCTAAAGATTTTACTTGGGTTTACAAATTTCTGGTGGGGATGAACTCTGCTACTCCCTGAATGAGAACTAACCCTGGCTGCATTTGCTCTTCTCTTAGCCTTGACCAGTATCTGCCCTCTTCTACCTTCCATAGACAAGTTCTAAAAGGAGTAGTGAGATGTTGCAACAAAAAGCAAACAAACAAAAACACAAACCACACCAACATCAAACTTAAAATTAAAACTCTACCTTTTTCATGCGTTTTTCACACAGGTGTTGGTGCCTATTCATTTCAGGCCTGTGTATATAAGGGTTAAATTACTTGAACTCAAATCCAAGAATGCAATGCTTTCCAGACTCTGAAAGGCTCAGCTACTACAGCTCAGTAAGGGATGCTGGGGCAAACTTGGAAGTAGAGAAGAGAGTGAAGCCTACAACAAAATAAGAAACACAGTAGAAAATGCATTCCAGGATTCCCAAACAAAAAGATAACCTTTTTTTTTTTTCTGATCTCACTAGAGCTGATAACTCAGGTCAGGTATGGGCACACCAATTATTTCACTGATGTAGACCCAGTCAGCTTCTGCACACCCAACGGGTTTTAATGAGATAATGCAAGTCTGGATATAGTCACTTGAAGAAAAAGACACATGCAATCACACGCACAAAACGTAAGAGTATTTAATGAGATTTTGATAACATATTTTCCCAACCTTAGGAGGCAAAGGTTCTCTAAAGCCATTTTTCACCCTTTGAATGTGCACACTGCAATTTATTATTACAAAGCAAGATAGGGGAATCTTATTTGATACACTTCATTGTATTTTATATTAAAATTCAGGAATTCTAAGCCTTTTTAATGCATAGAAATGTGAAAGAATTTACATCTTCTACTTTAGTAATCAGCCATGTTATTGTCTGTTACCCTTAGCTGAATCTAATGTCAGAAGCAATACCCTTATCAATGAATCATGAGAGACCAAACCAGTAGTTTTTACTCATGCAAAACTATGATTGACTCCAATATCTAGAGAATACTGGACACGTAATAAGCAAACCCACAAAATTATCAAAGACCTTTACCATAATTAAGCCCAAGAACCATACTTACTTTTAATTTTTTTTAATATACATGGTACCAATCTCACTCTTTTTAAATACATTAAAGATATTAAATCCCGAGTTATTAACATTAAGGGGATCTTTGCTTGAATCAAATTGGTCTCTGCTTTCCTACTGACTTTCTAATCTTGTTTAAGTACCTTATCCAACGAGCTTTCTATTCTTAGACTTTCCTTTTATGAGACACTAATTGATACTACAACAATACTTGGCACAGCATAGTATCATTTCTCAAAGAAAGTTCATCTTGAAAGAGAAAAAGCATGAGTTACTGCAGACTGGAACTGAAGGATATTGGCCTAGTATCACCAGAGAAATTTAAGTAATGTCTTTCTATACCGTTTCTCATTCTAGAAAGTTCAATTAATTCTTCAGTACTGATACCACTTGATTTTTTCAAGACAAAGATTTGCTTGCAACTAAAAAGTGAAGGCAAATGCTGGCAACCGAAACAAGAGACAGAATTGTAACACACACAGATCACCAAAATAAGAAGAGATTAGGAGGCTAAGGCACAAGTAACAACCCACGGAACATTAAATGCTGGTCACTGTTACTGATGTCAGCGTGTTTCTTTTTCAGGGAGGTCAAGTGGTATTTCATTTCCAAGAAAACTTTTAAGAGAACAGATCAAATAGGTGTATTTTCAAAGCAATATATGTGGAGGATTAAGGGAGGCCACGGAGCTTTGAAAATGTTCCTAACTCTCAGATTCTATTTCTGATATTTTATTCTTTCCCATGTCCGAGTCTTTCTTCTCCCTGTTGTTCCAACCCCTTCTTTATTTGGATTCTTTTCCCTTACATTTCCTCCCTTCCACCAATTTGGAGTTACTCATCTCCCTGTTGCCTCTTTTCTCTGTTTAATCTACCTATTGGCAGCCATGCTGTACTTCCCAAATCATTTGTGTTGTTCAGCATTTAAAAGCGCTTCCAGATTAACGCTTCAAACAGGAGGGTACAAGAATTGCAACCAAAAGGAAATCCCCATGAGAAAGTCAAATACTTCAAAACTAGTTTATGTCTACTGACTTCCATATACTCTGCACAGTGGTTTCAGTTGACTATCACAGTGCAGGTTGCTCGTGTAGGCTCTGCACACCCTTACAACAATGGAAAGCAACAGAGTATTGTTTCCTACCATTGTAAAAAGGATCCTCTCAATTATATTTTGGCAACTGCATCAAGCAAGCAGCAAAAATTCCCACCATTCAATTTTTCAGCTTAGTTGTCTGCCTCATTAAGACTAGGCTTTTGTTTAAATTTCTCTTTGTAACTCTTAATCTCACATGGAATGTTGATACAAGCTATTTTAAAAAGTTTTTAAAGTTTTTTTTTTCTAGAATTAGTTATCATACTTAGCGGTCAAACACTATGAAAGCATTAGAATTAAAAGCTCAATAGGACATACAGTAGGCCTGAAGGCTGCATCTAAACTACAGGATGGCAAGGGACCTAGTGTCCTACATCATGGTCTTTCAGTTCAGGAAGTTGCTTCTCTTCCTGAATATTCTGGGAGAGGCAATGATCTCCTCTGTACTTCAAAATACTATATTTCTTCTCTGAGAAAAAAAGAAAGATGAGTGAGCAGGGAGAGTGAGAACTTAAATCAAGAATTAATCTATATTTCAAAAGGCTTTTTAATCAAACTAGCTCCTATAGAAAATGGTGTCTTTGCATAAACATTAGCTGAACAACTTATGCAATACGTTGGCTATCCATAAATAAGTGGGTAAACCAAAGCTTTTATCCAAGTTTTAATTTGGATGCTTCATATCACATTCTTTACTATAGGCTAAGCTACCTGGCAAGGCTACTCAATGCATTTTTTCCACTTCCCACAACAGACAAAGAATGTTATGGCTCAACTATGTAATTAATTTGTTATGTTATAATCACATTTTGCCACAAAAGCAGGGCTCCTCATGCAATTCAATTTATTTTGCACTCAAAAGAGCAGCTGCACTACATCCCGTCATTAAGCCCAAACATACTGGCCACTTACACCATGGGTTTTTTCAAGGGCTGGTGTGTAGGAGAGTGGCATTGCCTGCTGGGACCTATGGGTGCTTTAATTGAAGTACTTATGCTTTACCCATGTTTGTTTGGGTTTGAGGGGTTTTATTTGGTTTATTTTGTTTCTTTGCTTTGTTTGTTTGCTTTTTAAACTGAACATACCAATGCTTCCTGTTTTAAACTCTAGGCTACATATCACAGCACCGCTTTGCCATCATCTCAGCTAACAGGATCATATTTTAATTGGCAAGAACCATCTCTAATCAGCTCAGCCCTTAATCTTTCTTCCAAGAGGATACAGCTAAACAAAGGCAGAATTTTTATTTTAGTCTGAGCATGACCACTGACAGTTTCAGATTATTCCACCTTCTCTGGTAATAGCCAGACCAGCTACTCCCTATTTACCTCCCACAGAAAAGGTGGATCTTCCACCAGATCTGCTAGAGCTCAGAAACTACATCCCACTAAACCTCTCTTTTCTTCTCCGCTATTCCCCTCAATGCACTTGGAAAAGGCAAAGTTTGATACAGAAACACTTTTGAAACACTCTACAACTGGTATGGCACCAAAAACACAGAACAATTTCTAAGAAAACCTCCAATGTCTTCTGATTAAGGTTTGGTAACAATTAATTTGGAATAATGCCAGAGACCCAAACTGTTTTATACATCTGTAGACGACACAGACAAAACATTAATCCATTTCTTCAGCTGACTCCAGGCCTTCTGTCTTCTTTAAAACAATCGATTTCTCTACCAAGTTCTCCCTTTCTTGCATTCATTTTCCTTAAGATGGTGCTACACTGTATCAACAGTGATGACATGCAATAAAATGGTAGCCTAGAACCTCTGATAATTTAAACTACTTTAAAGCAAGGGCAGTAAGAAATGATACTCCATAAAATACAAATCTCAGGTTTTATTATGGGATGAATTCAATCTGAAAACCACATTTTAGTTTCTTCATACTTAAAAATTTCTACATATTCAGAACAATGTATATTTTTGCAACTATCATGCAGCAGACAAACACGTCATGTGACATCTATACTAAAGCTGTGTAAATAATTCATTCTTAAAATAGGTACTTGATCAACTCAAAAGCTTCATTTGATCTTCACAAGGAACCGAACAACAGAAAAGTAATTTCAACATTAGGTTGACTTAAATAGTTTTGAAGTCATAATATTTTCAAAGAAAACTTCAGAGGAAAAATAGTGTCATGTATCATCTCAAATACCTCAGAATATTTAAACTTTCAGGAGAGGAACAAAGAATTATTTTGCATATGAACCTGAAAAGCAAATACTTGCTTAACTCAATTTTTATTTTAATGAATTATTCACTCAACAACTCCACCTCCCCATATTACTATGTTCCAATTGGGAAAGTTCAGATATGAAGGATTTAAAACCAAAAAAACCCAAAAAACAACAAACTACTGCATGAGATCAGGAGCAATTTCTTCAATATCAGTTATGTTTTTTAAGCATTTTTGTTCGATTTCATTCACATGAATGCTGAAAGGATATTATAGGCAAATACTTCACTGCAGATAAAACACCAAGGATTCCTTCAATACATCTTGGTAAATAACATTTGTCTAACATCCAAACCACTAATATTTATATACACAGCTGCATCCAAAAAATATTAGCTATCATATCAATATTTATAAATAAGTTCTGAAGCTAATTTCAGTCATATTTTCCAAAATACACTTGCAGAATCATCTCACAATTAAAGTATGTCATAATAAACCATAAATATTGTATTGTACACATGATAAAGCTGGTTTTCCAAATCAAATAATTTAATAGTCAGTCATACATCTAGGGAAAAATATAGGCTGTACTGTAGCAGAGAGGCACATGCACAAAGAGGCAGAGAGGTTATTTTACCTCTAAATACAGTATCACTGGAATCAATGCTGGAATACAATATCTCCATCTGATACTTTGAAAAATTTTAAGTGTTGAAAAAGAAAGAAGGAGCCTCAATAAATTTCTCAATGATGAGACAAAATGTCTGAAAGTGAGGGTGTGAAATAGTTCTGTTTGTCTTATAAAAAATAAGACTAAGCAGTAGCTCGATCAGCATGTGGAAGAACATCCAGAGGGAGAAAGCATTGGGTACTATAGCACTCCTTAAATGTAGCTGAGAAAGACCCAGTATTAAGAAAGGCTTAATATTAAATCCAGAAAAAATCAAATTAGGAATAAAGCATAAATTTTCAAAAGTAATGGTGATTGACCACTGGCACTACTGAAGCCATTGCCCCTCTCTCAATAGTTTCAAAATAAACTTGGGTGCTGTTCTGAAGAAAAGATTTTCATCAGTCAAATCACTGGTCTTTAAGGCTATCTGGGTTAAATCTTAGAAGCTACGGAATAAGAGGGGATAAACTGAATCTGCTTGCCCTAAGACCTATAGAAAATACTGGAGTTAATCCTAAGAGCTCCCTACAGGTGATAATGTAAGTTTCTCAATAGATTCCATCAGAACACATACATTTACTCAACCAAAGAAAAAAAAAAAAGTTTTATTTCCCACTTCTGCCAAAGGAGTCTATGAAACACACTGTGCACTAGCCAGAAAAACATACATGGGTAGCTGTTTTCTCTAAAACTTAACCATGTCTATCCAAACAAAATATGAAATAGATATTACTTACACCAGTAAGCCAACCTAACAGTTTAAGTCAACACAAGTATCAGCTTACCTTTATGAAATTCATGGGAAATTGCATTGCTTTAGGCAACAAAGCAAAAAAAAAAAAAAACACACCAGAATTTTCCCCCTCAGCACATCCATATTTTTACATTTTTTAATTAACAACATTGTCCAAACACGTCCATGACAAATGGATATCAGTGACATCAAGAATCAGAGTATGAATCACAAGAGACACCTTTACTTCATTGTTGGTCTTTTTTGTAGCATTAAAAGGAACTGATGCAAGTAAAGCAGATCCCAATGTGATTAATGGCCTTCTATTCTACATCCACAGTAGGAGCTAAATGGGAACATATGCATATGTACTTGTCTGTGTTACCACCTCCAAAAAATTACCCTTAGGTTTTATTGCTAAGCATGATATTATATGGCATAGTATAGCTCTTTGGTCAATCTGCGTCACCTGTCCACATTCTCATCCAGCTTCTTGACCACCCCATCCTGGCCAACTCAGTGGGACTGGGGGAGGAGGGAAGTGTGCAGGATAAACCAAATAAAAATCAGAAAGCAAGTACTGCAACAGCCAAAGTACTGTTTCAGTCACAAATCTTAAACACAGCACCATGTGGGCTACTACGAAGAAAATGAACTCCTCCTCAGATGGATCCAGTACACAGGTGTATTTAGTCTTCAGGAGACAAGAGCTGGAAATCACCACTCCAGCTCTTAAGGGCTCACTAAGAGACTCAACAGAAAACAAGAAATAGACATGAATAATAATAGAAGTTATAAAATAAAATAACAACAAAAATTAATTATGTATCCAGAAGAAATTTTTTTCTTGACCTTCTCAGTAGCAAATCAGTCACTAGTCCTGCTCTCCAATAGCTTTGAGATGAAAGAAAATACAAAAAGGAAGATGAAAGTAATTGAAATTCCACACATTTTTCATCTCTGTCATCTCTACACTCAGCCACTCTATCAGCAACCCTGGTTTTCTCACACATGAAACAGGCTGTGAATTTTTCCTCTTCCTCAAACTCCTGCACAGCCACATATGGCAGGTTACGATACAAACCCACATGGCCAAAATACAGGGTACCACTGTTCAGCAGATCTGGGACCATTAATATTCTTCTCCCAGAAATAAGAATAAAGACTCTCTAGGCGTAACAGAAACATCCACCTTGTCTTCGCTATGTCTCTTTTGCAGATAGAGAAAGGACTTCACTTCCTTTGGTTGTCAATCTAGTTCCTTTCATAAGCATTAAAATTCACTTTAAAGTTTGAATAATAAAGATTGCTGACCCTTCCACATTGATAAAAATAAATAAATATCAGTCAGACAGCAGTTTACCCACACAGATACAGTGAACTTTTTTTTCCTAACCACGTTGCGTAGATTTACTTTTTAAGCTAATCAGAACTCAAACAGAACAGAAATAAAATGTCACCCTGCTACACTAAAGTCCATCAGCTACAATGATTACATCTACCTCAATCATTTGATATAATACGAGTAAAGTCATTATAACAGAACGTTGTCAAAAGATTTGCAAATGGTCTTCTATTTAGTATTCTGTCATCTAACATCCACAAGATTATTTCAAAGGCAGCAGTGCCAGCTTTGAAAATATGACAGCTTGCTTCAGCATTTTCCTGCCAACAGACCATTATTCAATGACAGCATTCCCTATGAAGAAGTAACATTTCTGATTTGAGCTTTATAAAAGGGGAGGGCATTGTATTTTCTGCTCAATCAGGTTTTAAACTAGAACTGAAAATTAAACAATCATATCACGTTCAAATACATAACCTGCAGCTTACCTGAAAATGAACCTTATCATTCAGCAGAGTTTTGGTTATATGAGATAGTTCAGTCAGTTTGTTGCAGTGTCATCTTTACTTTTGAGGTAGCATTGACTTTCCTTCTGTGTCTAATTTTGCCTGAGACACCTCGCTATTCATACCCAAGTAGTGGTTTTCTTAAAAGGGAAGAGCTACTTCAGGCTTACATACACAAAACCAGCACGCACATGAGACAAAATGAGTTCCTTGGATCTTTGGAACCTCTTAACTGTAAATGTCAATCAATAATTGAGGTTTCCATCATGATTTCCTTCAGTTTCACAAGAAACTTGCTAATTCACTATTCACACTTGCGCACCAAAATTTTTTGACCAAGGGAAAGAATATGTCAACATTAGAACATGTGTCCACTTGTCTTTAATGAAGCAATCAAGCCTTGTCTCGAGGACAGGTCAGAGCATGCTCTATAACCAGCTCTTTGTCTTTCCCCTTCTATTCTTGGTTCCCAACCTATAGGGTTAGTCCCAGGGTTTTTTAGTGTCAGATCTCTTTACACACACGAGTTTCATGAAACTTACATGTCATCACCTGGCCTCCCCACAAACTATTTGTATCTTGACCCTCATCACCCATTGCCGATTTATTCATGACAAGAGTCATTCATGACTGAATCATACAAAAAAAAGAGAGAATCTTACATCAATACGTAAACCTTCAGGAGATTGAAACCAGCCTTTGCTAATAAGTCAGTATTGTTAGATTCTTCACAAAACTGAGCTGGAAGAATTGCATTTACATAATTTGCTATTTTTATACCTAAACAGATATCTGTGTCTAGTCAAACACCTAATCTGGATGCGAGTGCACCCTTGGAACCAGTTTTTTGATTAAGTACAATACAGCAAGCTTGCCTACAACAGTTTCTAACAATTTTTGACCTCGTGCTTAAGAATCATAATTTTGTAAACACATAAATTCTAATAATTCTTTCAGGTATGAAGTTTTAAAAGTGTAAAAATCATGTTTATCCTGCACATGTGTTTAGCTGGCTTATAAATCAATTACAATTGCTTTAATTAGTATAAGCTCAAATTTGCAGTAAGTCCATTACAGGTGTTACTCTCTTAGGAATTTAAAAAAAAAAAAAAATCTCTCACAGAAAAACCCCACAGATTTAGAATGAAAAATAAAAACATTTCCTGCCAAAGGCCATGATACTATTAAATAATTGACTATAATTGCAAAAGTTATCAAATCACATTTTCCCAGTTCTGCTCCCATTAGTGAGAAAATGAAAAATATCTTTGTAATTTTTTACACATTTATTACAAGAGCTATATTTTGCATATAAACAGTTGTGCTATATGTATCTCCACAGAACTGTAAAGATTTAAATTGTGAACACTGTATATGTACTTGGCATTTCGGTGAACACTGAGGTTTCTAGTTCTGAGGAAAATAATTGATTTTGGCTTTACTTCAGTCAATATTTATTTCTCCTTTCAATAAACATTGATGTTTGCCTCAAGAGAAGTCAATATACTGTTAATGTACATTACTTGAATAACATTTAGGAATTACTAAACAAATGAGTCAAATTCAGTGGATCAAAGATAGTGGGACCAAGACAGACCTTACAAGTCATTTGTTTAAACTTGCAGTCTTAGCAGAACTATCAGAACATGATGTGGAACACCCCTGGTAAGAATCCCTCCTTTAATCTTCAGTATGCTGGTACTGCAGCAAATTCTCTCTTGGGTACAGCCCACTTCCCCAATATTTATGTGCAAGGACATCATACTACGCCCTCTTTCTACGTTTCCAAATCTAGCTTATATTTGAAAAACGCTTTGCTTCAAAGATAATGTAGATTGTAACCACATATTGTTACATTTTCCTCATTTAAGCCAATTTTCCCAGCTTGTCACCTATAATTTATATGGATACCTTCAAAAGTTCTTAAAGGAACTTCGCTTACAATACTCAGAAGCTCACTGGAAGTTCATGCTACAGGACTTTGTAGAGAGGGGCCCCTTCTCTATATCATCACAGTTTACCACACTTTGCTACTCACAGGAGGTAGTAAAGCCAAGAGAATAATCAAATTTTAGGAGGAAAACCAGCCTTAAATAGTGTAAATATTGGCAGCTTCTCTCAGATCTTGGAAAATCTGTGATTTAATGCACAAAATCACCTGAATTTATGAAGATTTCTTATCATATTATATATTAAAAGGCCAACTGTAACTATGAACCTTAGCAACCTGTCACACAGAAAGTGATAGTCACTATTAGCCTATATAACAAGATGAGACAAAACTTTATAGAGACTTTACTTTCCATTCAGGTCCTCTTTCTTCTTCCTTAAAAACATTTGCCACAGTAGCATGGTGGATTATGAATTCAGTAGAGACAAATGTCTAGGATTATCATGTTGTATCAAGTTAAAATTGTCTTGAATATCTCAAAATCTTACAAAGCTTATTATTGGTTTTTTTTTAAAGTATGCTCTCAACTTCATATTCAACATGATCATCTGCTAGTGACAAAGTGGGATATTAAAGAGTGAAAAATAATTTAATTACAAAATTATGTAACTACATAAATATTTATAATTTTGAAGTAATCCATTCCAAGTTGGGCAAAGGTAAAATTAAAATATTTTTTTCCTGTTCATTTCTGTCCACAGAGAAGCATCTTACTGGTGGAGATCTAACTTTTTCAAGAAATAAATATCACAGGCTTTAGCTGCTGCATTACACTTGCACATAGGATAAATATAAGCTGCAGGAAATATTATTTAAAGGTCATTTTAAGAGCAAAATTATCATAAATAGGTTCAAAGACTAATTTCTTCTTTCTGAAAAGTACCACTGGAAAGGAAACATATGTATAAATAAGACGTACAGCCTTGAAACATTTGCTTTCAACTCAGGTTTGTTAGCTTCCTCAGATATTAAAAGGCAACCCACCCAGAACAAGAGATGGGTAAAGAGATCACATACTGGACAGCAACACAGTTCAAGAGCAGCTTGTTGCTCCTTACCACTTTTAAAGAAAGAACTTCAATGAAGTCTGAATTTGAATATCAATGTGAGCACCAATAACAAATTTTTACCACTCCAGAGAAAACTTATCAGCTTGTTGAAGTTTTGGTGCTTTCATCCCTCTCCCAGAAAATGCAACAGCATATATGGTGGCATACATGTCCTCATAAGCCAAATTTTAGTAGGGTGGGATGAAGAGAGTCATTGCTATCATTGTCTTGTGTTTAGTCCTCTTGTAAGTAACTTTAGCCAAAAAAACCAGGATGCGAAGTAAAACATCTCAAAGCTACAGATGAGCTCTGAATAAAAGTAGGTGCGTCACTGGTAAGGTAGGAGCAGTGAGGAGATGGCAGGAGCACTGTCTGTGCTGTCTTGGTTCTCTGAACTGCTATTGTCTGATTCCCAGAGCTGTCAATCCAGAAGTACTAAATCTTTCACAAGTCAACCCTTACCCTAATCTTTCACCTATCAACCTTTCTCAAATACTAAATTCACATTAAGTACATTGGAATAGATGGTTATTTTCATTCCTAATAACCAGTAACTGCCAATTAAATCCATCATGTATCGACATTTTTCCCCTTACTTGCCCTTTTTATGCAAAATAATTATAGAAGGTTGCATGCAATACCATCATGTTGATCATTTTAATTATTTCTGGGTATTTGTCCATACTGCATTAGATTAATATAGTCCATAACATGATTTATTCACTTACATATAAATTAATGCATTCATAACTTGTTAGCATTCATAACCAAAAGATCTATATTAGAGTTCTTTCTCAGAAAAAAATGTGCTAGTTTAAACGTCCTTTTTTTTGCACACATCTTGCAAGATTTTATGGATCTTAAGGATAGCTGTCCAAAACTACAGTGGTAGCTTTTTACACCTCCTAAATACTTATGTAGTATTTTGGTGTTCAGCGGAAGCTGATCTTTGTTATGTGCTTGTGATTGAAGACAATTTTCTTCTAAAAGGAAGATATGGAGTTTAGTTCTAACAGTTGGTGGCAATCACAGAATTCTGATCCCTCTTCTCCCTGGCAGCAATAGCAAACATTGCAAGTATCACATTTACACTAGTGGAAAAAAGCAACCAACAACTGAAGCAAACAAAAAAAATTCACCAACAAAACCTATAACACCAAAAAACCCAAACATAAGCACTTAAACCTCTAGGGACATAGATTCCGTAATTAGTAAATTTATATTGTACTGAAGATTAATTTCATGTGATTGTCAACATGTTTTACTTATCTTTCTAGAAAAAGATGTGTTTTTACAGTTAAAAAATATAAAACAAAGTACTTCTTTCATGTTTGTGCAACAAAACTAGTTAAAACCAGGCAAATTTTTTGAAAATCCAACAACAAGCAGCAGACATGACAGTAAGTCATCCAAAAGTGAGAATTTAAATCTACGGCTGCAATTAACTCAGGTTTAGTTTTGGTTCTTGCACCAGTTAAATCACTAATGATGTTCAGTGCAATCACTGTTAACTAGATTAACTAGAGAGAGCATAAATTACATTAAGAGCTTTTGTTTCTTCACCTAAATTCATGAATGGAAGTTACCTCACAAACAACAAAAAATATCACTGGCTATCACAGTTTATGACTGAAACAATATGTTTCCCACTTGTACTGCTAAGTAGAAGGCAGGGTACTGAGGTTAAAACTCATTAACAGCCAGTATGGAAATAAAAGTTAAAAAAATAGATACGGAGCGTCCACACTAACTGTAGAATTTCAGGAGGTATTTGAGTTTCCACCACAACATGAACGACATTGGAGAGAACACGCATAAACCTGTCAACTTCCGTATTAGCTCCTTAAAGGGAACAATAAGAGATTTTTCTGAAGAGATATTGTAAAGAATTTGAAGATTACACGACATCTTAACGCAGCACAGGAGCTTAATACAAAGAAAACAGCTTTTCAGTTACATTAAGTGTCCTACAAAATGTGACAAATTGTTTTACAGATAATGTTTTAACACAATTTTTTGATCAGTACAAGAGAAAACACATTTCCAACTCTCTAGTATAAAACCCAGAGACTGAAAAAATAAAATATAAACTACTTAACTCCTACTTTACATCCTAAGAACTGTGTCCAATGATTTCTCAAAACTTATGTTAATTTCATTCACATCTTTTGTTTTGCCTGAATAATGCAGCTTTATAAACAGGAATCTGTTGGGACACTTAAGTTCAGTTGTGATACCCTGGATTCTGTAATGCCTTGTCCATAAAATTGTTTTGCACCCTGTCACGACTCAACAAGCTGTGAATCCAGTTATGCATATCGGAGATTCAATGTGATATCAGCAAAACTTAAAATATAAATGGTTGTGGGATTTTGTGGAACTTTATTTTTTTTTTCTAGGACGTTACCAGGGAATTTAAAAGAATCTTTTTTGTATTTTTGAAGCAATAGTAACGTTAAGCACATACCAAATCAGTCAAATAATTACAGACCAAGAATTCCATGTGCTACACTGAATTTACTTCAACAGCAATTAACTCAAAAGGAATGGAAGTCTCAAAGAAAGATTTTGATATAGGTATGCGGGTTCATCCTAATCTATCAGAAAGATAATAACTCAGGTTGCAAATTAAATTTCCTACAGAGCAGCCCTTTTAAACCATACCAATGCCAGCCTTGTGCATGAAGCTCTTAGTTCATGCTTCAAAAGCTATTTCAAATCACAGCTTTGAGTAAGAAAGACTACAATAGGTTTATTCCAACTACATTCATCATCCACTTGTTTCTTTCAATATATGATCATTCCTATTCAAGTCAAATAAGAACAGCTTCTCCAAATGTCAAGCTACATTGTACCTGTCCAGCAAGCATCTATCATACTAACGAGACTGTAAAATCCTGAATACTGTAAAAATCCTGGTTCTGACTTATTGGTGAGAATTTTCAAAGGAAAATATTTTTGACCTGCAAGTCATTCAAAAGACTAATTGTCAGCTATTCCATTTCCTCTACTTGTCTTTCTGTGCCTGGAGAAGAGAAGGCTGAGTGAAGACCTTATTGCTCTCTACAACTACCTAAAAAGAGGTTGCAGAGAGGTGGGTGTTGGTCTCCTTTCCCACCTAACAGGTGACAGGACAAGAAAAAATAGTGCCAAGCTGCATCAGAGGAAGTTTAGATGAGATATTAGGAAAAGTTTCTTCACACAAAGTGTTCTCAAGCACTGGCAGAGGCTGCCCAGGTAGGTGTTTGAGTTACAACCCCTGGAGCTGTTTTAAAGGACAGATAGATGAGGAGCTTGCAGACATGATTTAGTAGCAGACAGGTATGGTTGGAGCTGATGAACTCTAAGATCTTTTCCAACCTAATGACTCTATGATTCTATGAAATCATTCTGCTTGAGACACTTGCAATAAAGATTGCTTACAAACTAAGTAATTTCTCCTAGTCTGGAACTTTTTAACTGACACAAGGACTAAAATTTACTTACTTAGGTGAAAGGAGATCACTGTCAAGTCCACTGGAATTATGACTGGAAGTTGTAGCTCTTGGTATGTGCCAAATCACTATTCTTTCTTGTCCTTGTTCACTGAAGAGCATCTACATGAAAGACATTAAAAAATATATGTGAGTTCAGAGAAATATTTGTATTATTTCAACTTCACTACATTTTCTCTTTTTATCATTATTGTATTTATGCATATATATTATGCCTATTAAGTACAGTTTAATTTCATATTTGATAAAAATAGTTCATTTGCTTTCCACTGTAATTTCATTTTAATGGCATGTGGCAGGAATGTACTTTGTCCTTTCAATATACTTTCCCCTGTGCTTTGATATCCTACTTTTTACTAAAGCATATTTTTACATTTTCTTGCAATTTTAACATTCCAAACATCGACTTGCATAAAGCCTTTCACCAAGTAATTATGTCAGGCTGCTCCTTGGCTACTGGTTCTAAAAAAACCAAATTTACAAGATTAATGTGGTTTATTTATTATAGCTCAAAATGCTTTATTGTCACACTTCAGTAAATTTCTAGTCTTTCATAACAATATTGGGGAGAAAAAAAAATCAGTCAATTGTTGACTGATTTCTAATCTGTACTAGTACATTTCTTGTTATATTAAGCAGTTTTCCTTCTTGAGCAGACAATGCCTATGCCAAATATCCCCCAACAGGAAACAAAATCATCTGCTTCTCAATTTGCATGTGTACATCCAGATTATTTAAAAACGTAAATACTTTGATATATGCTCCAAGACTTGGGATAACGTGTTATGTTCAGTTTATAACATGCAT
>WAAB01002892.1:18353-33863 GCA_013389865.1 Piaya cayana | reverse complement strand
CAAAACCAATTTGTAAGTCTTACCAGCACTGGAAGTTCTTCAAACAAACAGACACCACCACTCATTTCAAAGATAGCTCAGTGCATCTATATTATGTTGGTTATGACTAGTCAATAATAACAGAACATGTATTTAAATTCCGGTAAATTATTGTTCTTCATTGATCTTTGAGTGCCATACATTGCAGGTTCATGATTTTTGTACTTTCTGCGTTCATAGAATCATGGACTGGTCAGCTGAGCCAGAGCCTCTGTCTCCTCATATGCGATTTCCTTCATGAGGTACATTCACTGGAAAACAATTCAGCTGAGTAATTCTAGTGCCCTTTGGTATAAAGCAAGGTGCCCAAGCCTTTACTTGCATTGCTTTTGTAAAGTTGGCATCAGGCAATTCCAGTAAAACAAGCAATCTTTGTAACAGGTGATCATGCCATTAACAATGCACTAGGTCCATTTTTCACATTCTCTAAGGCTAATTGTTTAAGCAAAACACTATCGGCGATATTGTCTGCCTGTTTATTTAAGGCAATACTGGAATATACACAATATTGAAATCCTCTATGCCCTCAAAGAACTTTTACCAGCTTTATTTCCCTTCTCTGGACACCCTTTAATACTTGAATGCCCTTCTTGTAGTAAGAGCCCCAAAGATAAACATGGTATTCAAGGTGAGACCTCAACAATGCTGAGTGCAGGGGCAGAATCACTTTACTAGTCCTGCTGGCCCCACTGTTTCTGATACAAGCCAGGATACCATTGGCCTTCTTGGCCATCTGGGCACGCTGCTAGCTCACGTTCAGTCAGCAGTCAAGTAACACCTCCAGGTCCTTCTCCTCCAGGCAGCTTTCTAGACGCTCTTCCCCAAGCCTGTAGGGCTGCATGGGGTTGTTATGTCCCAGGTGCAGAACTCTGCATTTGGCATCATTGAACCTCAGCCTACTAATATAGCCTGTTCAGATCCCTCTGCAGAGCTTCCCTACCCTCAAGCAAATCAACACTTCCTGCCACCTTAGTGTCATCTGCATAAGGGTGTACTCAATTCCCTCATCCAAAGGATTGATAAAGATATTGAACAGAACTAGACCCAGTACTCAGACCTAGGGAACACCACTGGATTGAACTCCATTTACCACCACTCTTTGGGGTCAGCCATCCAGCCAGTATTTTACCCAGCAGAGGGTACACCTGTCCAGGGCAATGGCAGCCAGTTTCTCAAGCAGAATACTGTGAGAAAAAAATGCCAAAGGCTTTAGTGAAGTTCAGGTACACTATATCCACAGTCTTTCATTCATTAACAGGTCACCTTGGCATAGATAGTGAGCAGGTTAGTTTGTCAGGACCTGCCTTCCATAAATCCATGCTGACTGGGTTTGATCACCTGGTTCGCTTACATGTGCTGTGTGATAGGAGTCATGATGATCTGCTCCATGACCTTTCCTGACACTGAAGTTAGACTGACAGGCTCATAGTTCCCTGGATCTTCCTTCCAAACCTTCTTTTAAATGAACATACTTTTCATCAACTTCCACTCAACTGGAATTTCCCCAGTCAGCCAGAACTGCTGATATATGATGGAAAGGGGTTTGATGAGAACTTCCACCAGCTTCCTGAATATCCTTGGGTAGATCCCATCTAGTCCCATAGGCTTGTGAATATCTAATTGGCTAAACAAGTCTCCAGTGTTTTCCTCATGGATCATGAGAGTTTTGTTCTGCTCTCTCTCCTTGTCTTGTGGCTCAGAAGGCTGACTACCTAGAAAAAAATCTTACCTTACTATTAAGACTGGGGCAAAGAAGGCATCGAGATAAGACCTCTGCTTATCGTCATTCTTTGTCACTATTGTTCCATGTGCATCCTGCAAAGGATGGACATTCTCTTTGGCACTGCTTTTGCTGTTACTATACTTGTAGAGCTGTTTTTATTATCTTTCACAGAATTGTCCAGTCTGAGTTCTAGTGGGCTTTATCCCTTATGATTTTCTCTCTGCAGGAACTCGCTTCGTCCTTGTAGTCCTCCTGAGATACCTGCCCTTTCTTCCAATGTTCGTATACTTTTCTCTTTTTTTCTGAGATCTATCTAAAGCTTCCTGCTCAACCAAGATGATTTTCTTCAACAGCTCATTTTTTTGGCACATGAGGTTGACCTGTTCTTGCACTGCCAGGATATTCTTCTTCAAGGGCACCCAGCCCTCTTGAGCTTCTTTGCCCTTCAAGACTGTGTCACAAGGAACTTTACCAACCAGCCTTCTGAACAGTCCAAAGTCTGCCCTCTGGCAGCAGTTCTGCTGAAATCTCTCCTTACTTTTTGTGAAACTAAGAATTCTATTATTTTGTGATTGCTGTGCTCCAGGCATCCTCCACAAGTCATCATCTGTTCACAAACAACAGGTCCAGCAGAGCACCTTCTCCAGTCAGTTCACTCACCAGTTTTGTCAGGAATTTATCTTCCACACACTCCAGGGACCTCCCAGACTGTTTCTTCTCTGCTATATTATACTCCCAGTAGACATATGGTAAGTTCAAGACTCCCACAGGAGTAAGAGCTAGTGATCATGAGACTTATCCCAGTTGCTTGTAGAATAACTCATCAGCCTCATCTTCCTGTCTGGCTGGTCTATAGTAGACACCCACTATGACATCTGCCTTATTGTGCATTCCACTGATTTTCAGCCATAGACACCCAACCCTATCCCCATTATCAATGGGCTGAAATAAATAAGCCAATAGAAAAGATATTAAGCCTCTGTAGGGACAGAAGATGAACCGTGATTAGGACAATGTGCTTACTTATCATAGTGTTCTTCAATTTGCTGTGAAATATTTACTGGAAATACATATGTAGAAATACAAGACATGATAAGTGACACCTTGGAGAGGCTAAAAATAATCAAACTGTCCAGAACTGAGAATACTTGATGTCAGAAATATAATTTACGTTGTTCATATTTAGGAAAATAAAAATCCTTATTTGTTGCAAATGACTCTCAGAATATTTCATTAATTGAGATATTTCATTGATTAGTCATTCTTATGAGTTGCACAATTAGATAAAATGATTATCGTACACTGTAGGGAAAAATCCTTTATTGACCCCTGGAAGGAGAGTCTATGTGACTTAATTGGTGTTTGCCATTTCTCTTTTCTCTTTTTTTTCATGTAGCTCTGCAACACTACAAATTCTAATGAAATGTATTTGATATAAACAGAGATTAAAATTTGTTCTATAGCCTTTCAATAGATCATATCTGTTCATTAAAGGAATATTTCTATCTGCAATGTTCTTGGAAGTATGTGGGTTTTCCTATTCAAGATGTAAAAATCTAAGATCATGTCTGTTCAAACAGTCCAGAAATTCACTGCAGGATTTCCTCACCCTACAAAAGAGACATCCCAGTAGTGTTTTTTAGAATCTGCTGATGCTGTGTATGCATTTTTTTTTTTGTCCCTTCAGCTGAACAGGTTGTAGTCAGGGTAATGTGACAAAATGTAAACTGGAGATTTAATTTTAAAAAATACAAAATGTGGTCTTTGCTAATAACAGCATCTCTAATCATTTGTGGTCAGTTTCTTATCATCAATCAGGTAAAAAAAAGTATTTTTTTCAAAGTTAGAATAATACAATGGTCCTCAAAACATTAAGCATATTTGGATGGAGAAGAAAATTGAGGGCAAATTTTCATGAAAGTACAAAGAAGGAAGACCATGAAATATTTCAACGTCAAGTTGAATTACATTTTACATTTGGTATATGAACCCAAACAACTCATTTTCTTCTGAAAAAAATACAAATTCTATTTAATATTCACTAAACATTGCTAATTTTCAGTAAAAATAGCTTAATGTGAAAAGAGACGTCAAAATACTACAGTTACAAAAAGAAAAGATCAGGTACATTTTTAAAAAATAGTGTCTCTCAAAAATGTATGAAGTAGGTTTTTTTTTCCTTAGTGTGAAAAGTGACTTTTTAGGATATTTTCTAATCAGTATTTATTAAAATAATAAGCCATAGAAAAAACTTATAAGACATACTCCTTTCTTGTTATCTCTGTATTGTCATTCACTGCTTGTATCACCCTAAAGCACATTAAACTGATTAGCTGTGTTCATTGATATAATAGTTGCAGATCAGGACACATGTTGAGAAACATTATGTATCTTATTAATAGGAATTATTATTTGTGGACTGCCACAAAAGCTCATAAAGTAAATGCTTCTCGACTTGTATCTCCATTATTTTAGCAATATGAGAAATATTACATTTGTAAACTAGTGTCTGCTTCCTTGGAAGCTCTTAGAACATTTTAACAGTACTAATAGCACCTGATTTTTTTTCCCCTTTTCTACTAAACAGCAGAATAAAGAAAAATAACTGCTATAAGACAAACACATGCTATTTCAAATTAAGTTTGAGCCTAACTAAGACAAGGCAGATATTTGGGTTTAGCTTCAATCAATATAAAAAATGAGAAGGAAGATAAGTAGTTACCTACATAAGAAATTTTATATAATTCACTCTTCCTATAAGCTCTTGCTATTACCAAGTCACTAATTTCCTAGAATCATAGAATAACCAGGTTGGAAGAGACTTACTGGATTATCGAGCCCAACTATTCAATTTTTCATCTGTAGTGCAGTTGTGCAAAAATAAAGAGTTTTTCCAGTAAACACTTACTTGTTTTTAGGTTATATTTTCATTATACCTATGGTCCATATCAATGCAAAACCTGTATAATCCCCTAAATTAATGAAATTGCAAAACTACAAAATTAATAGTATCAGTGAAACCTAAGTTATTTAAAAGAAATCTAGTAAGAGTGTAAAAAAAACCCTGCCAGAATTCTACAATTTCCATTGCAGAATGATTCATTATCACTATATTAACTTACTTGAAAGAAAGTTCATTTTCCATTTCTATTTTAAAGGATTTCCCCCAAACAATTAGACTGTGACATTTCCAAGAGGTATATCTGAAGAATGTATACCATATTCCATTATTCTGAAGGTAAACACACAAAAAATCCTAAACTGAAACTGAACTCAGAAAAGATTAAAAGACACTTGACAAAATGGGTTTTGAATGCAGAGCTGCATGTCTCTGCAAATCCATAGCAAATTAACATAAGCTGATAACTGAGTAGAATTTTTTGGTGCATCATAGCAAACACTCATCTCTCAGAATGTAGACTTGTTTGTGCCAGAGCTAAGAAATCAAATATTTCTCACCCTGAAACAGGTCCTATATGCCCTTTGAAGAATAGTTTTCTGTTGATGCCAGATTTAATAATGTAAAACACAACAATTCCTGGCTTTGCGCAGCTCATCTGACCACAACCAAATTCTGAATTTCTGTAAAAATTCTGAAATTCTGAATTTCTGAAGAAACAGGCTTGTTGAAAAAAAATTATGAAAGGGAAGACTAGAGACACTATCATGGTAGCTATCCAGTTCAGACCACATCCAGACTACATAGCTGGATGATAGCTTTTAGTCTACTCTATTTAACAGGGGTTTGCTGGACTATCTATATACAAAATGAGTTGGAGAACATCTATATTTTTTGCTTCAATATTCCAGGTTATCAATTTGTGTTTATACTTTATAATCTGGTCTGAACGCAGTATTTTTCTCTATTTAGCTAAATTTAGTTCAAGCTGTTTCTAAATACACTTTTCCACATTTCTGCATTCTGAGATACTTTAACTTGTCCCTAACATTACTTCTTTATAAGAAATCAATCTTTTTCCTTATTTCCACATTTTCCTAGGAATTTTTTCTGCTTGTAAAATTTTACCAACTAATTATCTGACCTTGCTTATATTAACATTCTTGAAATACACAATTTTTATTTTTTTGTTCTTTCTCTTTTCTTTCAAATTTGTTATGAACCCTTACCTAATTTAACTTGCACGCTCACATTCTCATGTAGTTTTCATCTGAAGTTTAGAAACTAATCCAGAATATTTTCACCTCAGCCTTAAAGAAAGGAATTAGGTCTCCCTTCAGACTCATCTTTTCCCTAGCTCCCTCAACAGCCCCTCCAGCCCCTTCACCAGGCTCATTGCCCTCTTCTGGACATGCTCCAGCAACACAAAAACTGAATGCCCGAAATGTAACACAGTATTCAAGGTGCAGCCTCACTAGAACTGAGTACAGGGGCATGATCGCCTCCCTGTTCCTGCTGGCCGCATCATTTTTTATAAAAGCTTTCTTGGCCACTTGGGCACACTGCTGGCTCATGTTCATTTGGCTGCTGGACAACACCCTCAGGTCCTTTTCTACCAGGCAGTTCTCCAGCCACACATCCCCAAGCCTGTAGCATGGCATGCGGTTGTTCTGACTAAGTGCAAAGCCCCGCACCTGCCTTCATTGAATGTCACACAATTGGCCTCAGTCTGTCTATCCATACCGTCCAGGTCCCTCTGCAGAGCCTTCTTGCTCCCCAGGAGATTAACAGTTCTGCTCAGTTTAGTGTCATCTGGAAACGTACTGAAGGAGTCCTCAATGTTCTCACAAGATCATTGATAAAGTTATTAAACAAGATTGGCCCCAATGCTGTGCCCTGGGGAACACCATTTATGACTGGCCACCATCCTGATTTTACCGCATACACCACAACTCTCTGGGTTTAGCCACCCAGCCATTTTTTTAATCTAGTGAAGAGTACACCTGTCTAAGCCATAGGCCATCTGCTTCTCTAGGAGACTGATATGGGAGGGAGTATCAAAGGCTTTACTGAAGTTTAGGTAGATGCATCCACAGCCTTTCACTCATTCACTAGGCAACCTTGGTAACAGAAGGAGATCAGGCTGCTCAAACAGGACACATCCTTCATGAACCTGTGCTGGCTGGACCCAATTCCTGGTTGACCTACACTTGCCTGGTGAGCACATTCAAGGTGAACTGCTCCATGATCTTTCCTGGTATGAAGGTCAGGTGGACAGGGCCATCTTTTCAGCTGTTCCTGTAGGCAGGCATCACATTGGCAAGTCTCCAGGCACCTAAGACCTTCCCTGTTGACCAAAATGGCTGATAAATGGAGACTGGGCTGGTAATCTCCTCCACCAGCTCCCCCAGTAGCCCTCTTGGGTGTTACTTTTCAGTAACAAGAAGATAGAAGTGACTGCAAGTAAGTTGTCAGGCGTGATCAGAATTCAAAACTGTCCCATTGAAGTAGAAAACTGATAAATCAAGAAGAAATTCATCCAGTAGGGATAAATGCAATGACTAAGACAAAATTGTAGGCAGCTATTCTAAATACAAAGAATTTAGATTTGTGAATCACAATCACAAGTGCCATACCTCCATAAAGTACATTGTTTTCAAAAAGGCAAATAGGTAAGGTCAATATTTAAGTCTTCATAATTTACGAAGTAATCTCTTATACATAATTCTGTTCTCTGTCTGAAAGGACACCTTTGAAGAAAGATGACTGCAATCTGGTGAACACAAATAATAATAATGTCCAGACTTTCTTGTTTTGTGATGGAAAAACAAAAACTAAGACTTTATTTTCCTTCAGGAATAAATATTGGAAAGACAAAAGAAGGTAATTGACACAAAGAAATAAATAAGGTTGTTATTTATGTTCATGGAGGTACTAGTCACAATTTCTCAAACAAAATTCAGGGTGGCCATTATTAAAACTTTCTGTCAGCAAGATCTGTAAAGTACTTTCTCATATTACCTAAAAGAGAACAGTCATTACTTCTGGATATTCTTATCAAAAGGCAAAGAAAATGCTTTATACACCTCACTAGACATATTCTCCTTTCTTCAAGAAAAAAATACAAATTAGGCAGGTCTTGAGAACTCTGATAGCCTAAATCTATTTATCTTCATCATTCCTTGTACAGGGTGATCACTAGATGACCATAGAACTATACAGAGAACTCCAAAACAGTTTTGTTTTTTCCAAAGTCACCTTAGGACCAAGTCCACTCTCATTTGCAATATTTTTAGAAAAATGTCAAGAAACACTTACCATTATGTAATGTGTGGACGTGCTATTTTATGAAGGGAGACTTGTTAAAGCAAGATAGCAACTTGATCAATAAAGACACTAACCTTTTTCTTCACGGGCCTGAGGAGACATTGATGGCTTTTGTGGATTTCTGCCAAGCTGGAAATTCTCTTTCCCTTTTCCTAGAGTTCCTCAGGCACAGACAAAGAGCAGGATGAAGGCAAAATCAAAATATGCTTTCTCTTCCCCAGGTCAGACTGCAGGTTGAATCTAGCTCAGGAGGAGGATGGAAGAGTACTCTGCTTTCTTCCAGCATGGAATATGATTTCTCTGCCCAGAAAGCAACCTGCACAGCATGCAAGCCCTGACCCCGAGGACGAACTTGCCATAAATAAATACACTGGATGCAGTTTAGAGTTTAGCACAGAGTAGCTTTTCCTATAGCATAAAAAAATGAGGCCACATCCACAGATGGTGTAGCTCAGTGGTCTCATTATTTTAAATAGATCAATCCTAATCTATGCCAGCTGAGTGTTCAGTTCACATAACATTAGTTCTTTTGATCTTCAGATTCTTGCAGCATTACTAAGGCTGGAGTTCTGAAGCAAAGCAAAAATTTTGAAGCTGTTATACTCATGTCTTTACCAAAAAGCTTTTCTAATTCAGAACATGGTCATAAACTTGGCCATTTCACAGGTCTAAACTTACACTCTAATGTGCATGCTATCGGTTTGCACAACTTTCCTCTTTTAATAACCTCTCACAAGGCTGCTTCTACAAATGTTTATATTACTTAAGCCTTTCTTCTTTTAAAATGTAACCTTCTCTTGAACTTGTGCATACAAGATACCGACAGATACCACAAAACATTAACTCCATCTTTGTGTAGTTTGGCTGTTCATCACTAGAAATTATTAGTTTAAATTAGACATGAAGGAATGAGGAACAGTAAGCTTTAAGCAAAACTACTTTGACCAAGCAAAATTGCAGAAAAGTGTCATCTTTCCAGACATTTAATTTTGAACAAAATAAAGGTGAAGAGAAAATTGCACTTCTAACCATTAATTACACACAAAAAATAATGCAAGTAACACACATTAGCAGGACCAGCTTTTGACACAATGAAATGGAAACTGAATGGACACCAGTGCCTTTGAACAATAGGAAAAGTATTCTCCAAAATTGAACTGTATTATAAATACTTATGAATACTAAACACAGAAGGACTTTCCTAGATCAGAAATATTCCTATGTGAATGTCAGCTGATAGAATCTAACTAAAAAATGTGAATCTTGTGCAAAATCACTGCAGGAGCTTAAAGTACTAAAATCAGATTTACATGCATTAATTACCAATCATGGGGTTTACATAGAAGGTACAACAACTCAGCTCTCTAAAGATCTCATTGATCTCAATGCATTCTTCTTGATGCAACAAAGCCCTACATTAGGATTTCTCACTAGCTGATTCTTTTATACATCTATTTTCAACTCATCACTAGTAACATTTTTACCATCATGCCAGGGACAAAAACAGTGTTTGTATCAATGTTATGGCATGTAAGTTTTTAGACTGTTAGAAAAGCACCCACATTCTGGAGCAGTGGATGAGCATGAACACAATAAATAAAAACCTTTATAAACTATTTCAAAAAAGTCTCAAATTTTCACAAAGTTGAACCTTTCTAATTTTCCAAATGCTGCATGCTTGATGCCTAGTGACTGCACTTCAGGAAAGAAACATGTCAGTTGTATGTCAGTGGCAGCAAACGACATGCAGACAGGCATGGCACCAGGAGCAACAGATCGTTCCCTTGAGAGCAGAAAATAAATGTGCTTCTGGGGTCCTCAGAAGATTTGAGCAATACAGCATTGTTTGCCCTCATATTTAGTTAAAAATAGGAAAACATTTGGCTGGAGTTACAAAACAGAAACCTAGCCTGATGCATTAGTAAAGTCACTTTATTACAACAACTCCCACTCTGTTAGAAACTGCTACTTATGTAGCCTCACAAACCATCAATACTCCACGATACTTCTCAAGTCTTAGATGGTTTACGTTTTTCCATGCAGCTGATGCTTTAAGGGGAAGAATGGGAAAAATAGTTATCAGATAAACTAAGATGTGATGAGTACTGGATGAGACAAAACTTCTTTTAAAGTCTAAGGCAAAACAGCAGAAAACTGTGAGATTTCTTAGGGAAATTTTCATTGTTACCTGTGGCACCAAGAAGCAAGTTAGCAGCTAAAACTGGTTTTGTTTGGATTGTGGGCCATTTTCCTCTCTCTCAAAACCAAAACTTTCCCAGTTATTTAAGAATCATAACATTACCTATCTACTTTCATGAATATATTGGGGCAGTTTCTAAAAAAAATCTGTAATTAATCTAATTAACTTTAAAGGAATATAAGAGTATTTATGATTCTTGTCTAAAATGTTGGGGTTTTTTTCAGAAATATTTCAGGTAATTGGTACATTTGTCTTCTAAACAATACTTGACCTTACCAAGACGTTTATAGATTTTCCTGCAAATGATAAGGTTTTTATGTCAATAGTATAGTTGAAACACTTGGTGTAGCGTGCCTTACCCATCAGATCTGATTCATGAATATAACCCTCTTAAAAATATCCATTTCTTTAGTCATGTGCAAAAATTTATGCCCAGCTTGGCTTCAATGACACCCCACCACCTCCATTTCCTGGCCAATGATAGCAGGTATTAGGACTGTATATTAGAAATCAGTTTACTTCTGTGACCCAAGAGAAATATGACTTATTCCTGATTATTTAGCTGTTAAAATACACTGGATATGTTTCAGTTACTAAGCAGACGTTGAGCATGTAAGAAGAACAATAATATCTATGATGTAATGTGCTAGAGCAGTCAAAGATAACTTAGAAGAAAAGAAACATGAAATATATAAAGTTTTTCAAAAAACCAGAGTTTTAAATTCACCTTCCATACTAACAACTCCATTTCAGTAAGCATACAATGCAAGAGAAATCAGCAAGAAAAAGTAACTAACATTGCAGAAACATTAATATTCAAATTGAATGATTCAGAAGAATTTTCAGGCAGGTATCAAAATGGGACAAATCCAAATTAACATTACAAGATACGCGTGAATTAAAGGACTGATTGTGTACTTGCATAGAATCCCTCTTGGGGTCATCATTTTTAGGCTGATATGTCCTGAGCATATTGAGGCTCCCCAAAGGGATCTCAACAGGCTAGACTGCTGGGTGGAGTCCAACAGCATGAGGTTTAACAAGGCCAAATGCTGGGTTCTGCACCTGGGGCACAACAACCCTAAGCAGTGCTACAGACTGGGAGAAGCCTGGCTGGAAAGCTGCAAGGAGGAGAAGGAATGGGTGCGTTAGTTGATAGCTGACTGAACATGAGCCAGCAGTGTGCACTATTCTTGCATGCAGAGGAAATGCACTGTTTGTATTTGCATTTCATGGATTAATTTGTTCTGTTTCCAAGAGGCATACAGCAAAGCTTAAGGATTTTATGTCCATTGAATTTTGACTATGAAATTTAAAAAAAAAAAAAAAGTTCTAGCTTCATTGCAGGAACACAGAATTTCCCACAACCTACTTACACTGATAGTATCATTTTGAAAAATATCCCTCAACTGGGCAAGATGCTTCTACTAAGTACAGTGTTCCACTGTATGATCCTGAGATCTTCTAATTTCACATTTCCTAACCTTTGATGAGAATACCCCTTTCTTTTACATAAGCTGCATATCAGGCAGCCCATAGGTTTTATTCAAAGCAGGTATTGTCTAGCCTGCAGTCTAATTATGGTGCACCTCCCATTTTGACTCCATCTATATCCCTGAACTATCTCCCATTGTTAAGCAAAGTAAAATAATACCTCTTTGTGGCACATGACTTGACACATGACTACTTCATAATCTGTGCTGCAGGATATCTCAGGAGAGGCCGTCACCTTTAAATTCTCTTGCTCTGATAATGGAACAAAACTTCTATTATTTTTTTTTCATAAATATTTGTGTGTGTGTGTGTGTGTATAACCAAGCTCTCATGATCCCATCTGCATGAACTTCCACCAATATTAATAAATCAGTCATAGCTCTTGAAGTTCAATAGTGAAATATCTCATTCTGCTCTTGAAACCAGAAGCTCTAACAAAGAGCAAAGAACATCTATGTGGATTGTATCAATTGTCCCATTTAGGTAGTGTAATTAATAATTATTAAGACCTAGTAAAACCATTTTCTTAATAAACTGTACAAAAGTCTCCATCACAAGCACCCCAACAGTTTATCTGTTCATAACAAATGAGCTATCTATTGAATGGCTGCAATGGGAGATCAAAGATTTCACAAGACAATAAATTGTGAGGTTAAGGCTTTCAGGTTAATAAGTACACATGCATCAGAAGATTGTGGAAAAAATCAGTGCAAAATCCTTAAAAATGTTCTGTTTATGATCCATAAATGTTGTATATATTCCTGGTTTATAGCAGGGACTTTTACCTTGCTAATACTAGTTTCTTTGAGCCTATAAACATGACTGAAACTAAGAGAAACCTATACAAGAAACTTTTCTAAGCAGCAAAGCAGTATCCTTCTCACCCTCCTCCTTGTTCTTCCCATTCAGCTGTAGGCATTTATCTACTACCAATGTTGCCAAAACCTCTGCAAAATACGCTTTGTGGTCTGTTACTGGCTTGCCAAACTGAGGCTGGTTGTCAGCAAAATGTTGAATATGACTCCACAAATTGCAGCTGGTTTAAATGACCATCATTTCAGCACTGGCCTTGAAAATGGTGAAGGCCTACTGATAAGAGGTAGATCACAAGGAGTGTGTGCCTCAGGAGGACTTCTAGTTCTACCTCCATTTCTGCCCATTTTCTGGGGAAAGCTTCAAATATCTCTCTATTAGCCTCACAACTCACACTGTAGTTCATGTTCCATTACAGCTTACTACCAGCATAGTTATTTCAAAGGCATTCACAGAGGTATTAATCTGTGAGACAAGACAGTGGTTCTGCTCTTCATTATACATCAAGGAAAACAATCACATCCCGGTCTTCTTTCTCCTAATGATAACTATTTTTAGTGCTAGGAGAAAAGCCTTGAGAAATATCCTTTAACAGAGTAGAGGGAGTTTTACCCACTTTAGCAGAGCTTCAATTACTTTCTTCAAAAATATGTAGAAACATTGATTTCTTTGGAAAATGCATGAAGGAAGATAGAGACTTAAAATGTTTTCACTAGGTAATAAGCAAGCAAACTAAAGGGATGCAACAATAGATACCATTTTATTACTGAGAAAACTGTATAGCAGACATTAGCACAGATCCATATTGAATCCCACTGAAGACTCTAATTGCACTACGTTTCATACTTTTGTGTAAAAAGTGACCTCCTTAGTGATATAATATCTCTTAAAAACAAAAAATGCTATGCAGCTTGCATTAGCACAGAACAGTTTTAAAAGAAATTAGGTATGTACATACATTAGATAAAGACAGAAAAGTATTTAATTTTTTTTCCAAAGCGTTATTATTGTACTCTGCTTTCCACTCAGCTCTCAATAAAAACTATTTATATAAAGGAAAAACACATCTTCATTGTAAATGGTGTGTATAAAACTTAGAGAAGCACATGTCTGAATTTTGTTCCCCCTTATTTGAGAGCTAAGTTACTATTGTACTTCTGCTCTTAAGCACAGTGTAATATTAGTTTGGATTGTGTGTTAGTTTAGTGGAAATCATTAATTACGCAGTGAAATCAAAAGTATGCAAAAGAAAATTATGCACAAAAAGGAATACAATCACAGTGATTAAATTTAAATTGAACTGAATTTAATATAAGTAATTATGTTTAACTCTTAGGACAGCTTTTATAAAATACACCTGTACAGTATTCTTTAAAAAACACAGACCAATATGGGGGTTTTTTAAAAAAATAAATTTGCAGACATAAAAGTTTAACCTCCACTTCTGATCTCCACTTATGTTTTGGGCTGAAGTCTTATTCTCTAATCACATAACTAAAATGTAAAATCTTAGAATTTCTTGGCTCTTCCTCCTAATTGGGCATTAGTATCACTTTATGGATTTGCTTTCTACCCAATTCTTTAAACTCATCTGTCCCATGGCTAGACTATTCTAGTAATCCAAAGTTAATCACTTAGCATTTATTAACTTCCTAGTAGTATTCCACCTTACCTATCTCCACAAAAACCTCATTCTTAGGATACCAACCTAGTATTCTCAGCCTAGTTATACTGCTTAATATTTTTGTTCAGAGGGAATGCTGGAACTACTAATAGGACTTATGAATCATGCCTGCAAGTCATAGGTAAGCCTGTTATATTTTACCCAGTGAGTACTGCCATTGCTTCCACTGGTAGCCCAGATGGTGACAGTCATGACAATATATAACGCAATTCTATCTTTGTGCCTCACTTTAGCCAGCCCTGCTGCACTCAGCCATTCTCTTACTCTATTGCTCACATGGCCCTTTTGAAAGCTGAAGAGTAACTATAAGTATGAATGATTTTAGCATTGCAAAGGGAAAAAGTCAGAAGTTGTGCCTCAAGCTGTGTATTCTTACACTACGTCTTCTTTTCTGATGAGATATAGTGTAAGTGTATTCTCTCATCTCATTGTTAACTCTGATCATATCAGGATGGAAATATTAACCTTACTTGTGATCCAGTACTTAAAAAAATAAATGTATGTCACATCTCTCCCTGTGGCATCAAAGGAATGTGAGACAACAGAAGAGTGTACCTTGTGGAGGCATGGAAAACTACCTTGGACCCTACAGTTTGCAGATATACTGGAGGGCATTTCAGTTCTTTCAGCTGCCAACTAAATTTTTGTTCATATCTGGAGTGAAACTATAGCAGAAAACAATCCAGCTTTGATTTCTTATTAGGAAAACAGCAGTGCTTTAGGCATTATGAGGTTACCTCCTAAGGGATGCTGTCTTTGAAATAATTGATTTAGTCTTTAACACAGATAAGAATGTATTCCTTTGTTTTGCAGATTTCCATAACGTTTCCCATTATTTTATCACTAGTTTATGGACAGTCAAAATGAAGGGTAGCATCTACTTCTACATTTACTGAGATAATTCTTTATTTCATTCATTTGCTGCACTAATGTGATGTGCAGGCATATGATATAGGAGGAAAGTTAGAAAAACTTAGAAGGTTTAGGTCACTGAAATATGCACTGCCTGCTATTAAAGGCCTTGAAGACCCTGTAGGTTGAAAAGAGAGGAGCTCATCCACAGACATTCACTGATAAGGAAAAGCTGGGATGTGCACAACAGTAGAAAGATGACTGCACCTGTCTCTGCAGTCTTGGAGCTCGACTAGGATGAAAATGCACCTGCACACAGATTGGGTTCAGGGATGATTCATGAGGAAGCTGAAGGCTACTTCGGCCCTGAGCCCCAGACCATGACACTACAGCTAAACGAGTATGAGAGAAGCTTCTCAAATCTAATTATAATAAGAGGTGGGGAAAGGTCATGAATATGTAATAGGCATTTATGAATA
>WAAB01002892.1:0-16895 GCA_013389865.1 Piaya cayana | reverse complement strand
GTAGCATCTACTTCTACATTTACTGAGATAATTCTTTATTTCATTCATTTGCTGCACTAATGTGATGTGCAGGCATATGATATAGGAGGAAAGTTAGAAAAACTTAGAAGGTTTAGGTCACTGAAATATGCACTGCCTGCTATTAAAGGCCTTGAAGACCCTGTAGGTTGAAAAGAGAGGAGCTCATCCACAGACATTCACTGATAAGGAAAAGCTGGGATGTGCACAACAGTAGAAAGATGACTGCACCTGTCTCTGCAGTCTTGGAGCTCGACTAGGATGAAAATGCACCTGCACACAGATTGGGTTCAGGGATGATTCATGAGGAAGCTGAAGGCTACTTCGGCCCTGAGCCCCAGACCATGACACTACAGCTAAACGAGTATGAGAGAAGCTTCTCAAATCTAATTATAATAAGAGGTGGGGAAAGGTCATGAATATGTAATAGGCATTTATGAATATGTGTGTCTTTACACTGTAACTATCTGCTGTTAGACCATACGGTGTGTGATTTAGGAGGATTACCCCCTCCACCTGCCAGCAAATAAACACATACCTATTTTATAACCCTTAATGGAGTTATAGAGTTTGATTCTGCAAAACAAATGGCTGTTTATGGACTGGATGGGCATCCGTTTGCTGGGTTAAAAGTCTAGCTTGATAGCTGGGTCCAAGGAATTCTTGTAGCAGAGTTAAATCCGATTGGCAGCTCATCATAAATGGTGTTCACTAGGGCTCAGTGTTGGGGCTAGCTCATTTCTCATTTATCATCCATATTATTCACTTATTGATAATGTATCTGGACAAGCAGATTGAACGCATCCTCAGTAAGTTTGCAGACAACACCAAGTTGGGCAGGAATGTCGATCTGCTTGAGGACAGAAAGGATCTACAGAAGGATCTGGATGGGCTGGATTGATGGGCTGAGACCAGCTGCATGGGACTTAGCAAGGCTAAATGCCAGGTCCTGCACCCAGTCCACAACCCCATGCAAGGCAACAGGCTTGAGAAAGAGTGGCTAGAAGCCTGAGTGGCAGAAAAGGACTTGGGGGTATTGATTGGCAGCCAGTCAAATATAAGCCAGCAGTGCACCAAGGTGACCAAGAAGTCCAACAGCATCCTGGTCTGTATAAGAAAAAAATGTGGCCAGCAATACTAGAGAATGGATCATCTTCCTGTACTCAGCACTGGTGACACTGTCACGTCCCACTTTCAAGTGAGCTCTTTACCCCAGCACAATGCCAAAGTGAGGTCAGGAGAGGATGTAAACACTATATTTACTGAACAGGGTGTGCACCCTTAAAACACTGGATGCACCAATAGAATACCTCACACACAACAGAGCATCCAGAAGAAAGTGCACCCAACAAAGTTGCTGTAAGAATTGTCACTCAGCAGTGATTGGTAACATTGTAACAATCAGCTGAACCAAATCAAAGGAAAACAGTAGAGCTCTTTGTCCCTGTCCCACACCTGTATCAGGTGGTAGGGCAGGTAACAAGCCTGGATGTGCCCCTCCATGTGCTCTCCGGAACCTCTGTTCTTGCCCCTGAGGGAGGTAGTGGTGCAGTGGTGTTCAACTGCTTTGAGACACTAACCCACACCATGCTGGGTCAATACAGAGCCTATATCTCCAACACTGTGTTCAGTTTTAGACCTATCACTACAAGACAGGCATTGGGGTGCTGGAGTGTGTGTAAAGAAGAGCAACAAAGCTGGTGAAGGGTCTGGAGCACACAACATACAGGGGGTGGCTGATGAAACAGGGGTGCTTTAGTCTGGAGGAAAAAAAGGAGTCTAAGGGGAGACTTCATCATTGTCTACAACTGTCTGAAAAGAGGTTGTAGTTTCATGTAGTTCTCCCAGGTGACAAGTAATGGAATGAGAGGAAATGGTCTGAAGTTGCTCCAGGGAAGCTTTAGACAGGATATTAGGAAACTTTTTTTCACAGGTAGGGTTATCAAGCACTGCAACAGGTTGTCTAGGGGAGCGGTTGAGTCCCTGTTCCTGGAGATATTGAAAAGAGGTGTAGATATGGTGCTCGGGGACATGGTTTAGTGGTAGATTTGGCACTGTAAGGTTAAATGTTGGGTTTGGTGATCCTAAGGTTTTTTCCAATCTAAATAATTCTATGTTTTTATGGTTCTGATATTAAATACTGAAAATATAATTGTAAAGCGCATTTTATAAAACATACATCATAATCTGGATTACAATTAAGCTCATTTAAGACCTGCTTTAATCAACATGATTCCACTGTGGCAGAATGCTACTTATAATAAAATTTCTTTTACTATGTCTAATATTAGAGAACAAGGAAAGCAAAGTTTCTTTAACACCTCTTACAAGGTAAAAGCAGTGCTATCCACATAAATGAGGATATTTGAAATATATGTAGTACGAAGCCTGCAAAAATACTTGCAAGGCTGCCACCTATTATTTATTATGTAGACCAACAAGGATATAAAGGCATATGTGAATGCCTTGAAACAAACAAAGTATGAAAAAAAAAATGGAAACCATATGTCTGTTACATTTGAAGCACATATTTAGATATTTTAAATACATGAACAAAATACACAGATGGATTGGCCATATGGTTTCGCTACGGCCAACATACAGAATCTGTCCAAGCAAAAATCGAATTCTAAGATGCTGCTTTCTAAGGTTAATAGTTTATTACAGACAAAAAGATGCCTAATGGCTAAGGGACACTGAATCTACAAAAAACAGTTGTAATACCAGTGACCTCAGTTGTGTAACAGCAGGTAAGAATTTGTCTTGCATGTTCACAAACTCTGAAATCATCATAGCACACATAATCTGAAAAGCAGTAAATTATTGCTCATCCATGACTAAATATCAGTCTGGAATCAAGACAAAGAGGCAGCACAAAATAATCCAAAAATGTAACTGCAGAGAGGGTCCATCTCATTATGGCTAGAAAATCCCATCATCTAAAATAAATATTTTGATACAGATTCACAGAAGTGAGTGAGAAATTATCATTGAGATAAGAAAAGAATCAGTGAAGGGAAATATCTCATATCTAGAAGGCAGACTCCAGCAGATGCACCATGAGTCATAGATATATTACCAGACAAAAGAATTCTAACAAGTTCCTAAAAGTATTTCCTGCATTTGAGGCCCTGGTAACATACATTGGTTTCTGAATTTTTTCAATAAAAACAAAACATGAGAGGTCTGTACAAAGACCAGCCTGAAAAACTACATTTTGTAGTGGATGGCCTAGAGGCAGTAAAAAGATGTGAGTGATCTCAAAAGTTAGTGCTTCAGCCAACTTTCATTGAGGAATCTTATTTTTGCTCTAATAGTATTTTTCTAGTTCTTTGACTTCTTTGGTATTTTGTCCAAGATCTCAGAGATAACAATCATATTGTTTTCTTTTACTTATCAGCCAAGTCACCTGTAGAATTACTCTGGCACAATGTTTGACAGGCAAAGCAAAGTTCCTGCTGACATATGAGGAGCAGAAAATGAATATTTATTTTTGTAAATAACAGGCAGGTTATTTTTATTTCATAGCATCTATAGCTTTTTCATTTAGCCAGTGTTTAACACACCAGTGACTCAGTACTGATTCAATAGATGACAAAGGCAATTCCTGAATTTCATAATAGTTTTCTCATTATTTATCAAATCAAAAGTTTATGCCTCATTTCATTAAGGGAACAGAATTAAGAAAGAGTTTATGTATCTGTTAAACTGAAGATCTGCAATTACCAAAAACAGCACGTTGGTCATTTCTGTTTGTGCAAATAGATGTACATCCATAGCTGTTAATGTAGACCAGATAGGTACTGATATGTTTTATCATATCTGAGTTAAGCATCTTTTGTATTAGGGTAATATATTTCAGGCATAAATGCTTTCCAAAAAAACGTACCTCAAGAGTTTTTATTTTATTCTCTTGTTCCTACAAAGTCAAAGTACTTAAACTTCTAAGCATGAATTTACATTTCAGCTGATCTGTGATGCTGAAGAACTAATAAAGGACATAGTCTTTAGAAATGGAGAGTGAGAACAGCAAAATGTCACATTGTAGTTTTTGAAGTTAGAGAAACTGCCAAACAATCAGTGGAACTGGATTAATATTAGCAAACAATGGTTTTGAATTTACATTTCCATCCCTGATGACACTAAAATATTAAGTAAGTTTAGCTGCTGACTGACATGTTGAGTACAGTGGATTGGTCCTATACCACAATTGTTGATGAAGATCCATGCAAAGCACCTGTAAAGATGTTCTAACTTTAGCAGGTTTTCTCTACACAGTACAGTTAATATGAACAATAATAACTGAGGGTATTTATCTTGCCAAAGCCTTGGAACAGTGAAGATGAGGAATGCTTGGGAAAGATTTTCATCAATTACAGCACTTCTTCTGCAAAAACTGTAAGGCTGGTCAAAAGCGGGAGAGACATAAAATCATGAGGGATTTGCATTGATGCCGTAAACAAACTTTCCTCAGAGTAGTTAAAAATAAGGAATGTTCATTCAGCCAGGTTCAGGAAATACAAACAAACAGGGCATGAAGTGGTGATATGATACTTCAGGTTTCATAATGGCTAAGTAATATTTATACTAGCCCTATACATCTTGAAATAATCTCTTGCTTGGTGTTAAAACAACCGAAATTGCCATCATGCTGCATAGTAGACTCCATTGGTTCTAAGTGAGGACCCGGGACATGCATAGTGATTTTGGAACAAAATTAATGTTGACATTGCAAATTTTATTAGTTGAATATTCAGGTGCATTCAGAATGTAATTTTCAAAGCATTTTATAAATGTGAACTCATTAATCTTCACTGTATTATTATAAATAACTCATAGAATTATTTATGTTCTTCAGTTCAAATGCCACTAGGCACATGCCTTGCCTGTTCTTCAGTCTACTCTCCTAGCAAATGCAAATGTCAGAAAAAGATTGGTGTTTCTGCTAAGAGAATGACTTGTTTCACCTTCTATATATTTAAATTGGTTCTAATCATCAACACTTCATATATAACACATCCTTTATCTTTTCGCACTGCACACACACTCTAAATTTAATTAAAATAACTGAAATGAAACTACAGATAACTTGGTTTTTAAATAGACAGCCACATGCTCCATTTACATAAAACCCATTAGTTTGCATTAAACACAAATTAGCTGCTGATATGAATTAAATCACATACAAATAGAATAGCCTCAAACCCACACATTTTAATTAATATAACAGTTAACCAGATTTATCTGTAAAGTAATCAAGACTCTCACTCATTCATTTTTTCAGTACAATAGGCCAAAGAACGAAGGGCTGTCCTGTAACCCTGTTATTTTAATATTGAGATAAAGGCAATGAAAAGGCAGAAGCGGTGCTCAGATTCAAGCATCTAAAACAAATTATATTGTTTTAAAGTTATTCTGAAACTGCTGAACGAGAAGTAATAAGAACAAGATCTACATTATAGGGAGGGAATGAAGATGCAAAAAATCTTTTGAGTCTTTGATGTCTAGCTGTTGCATATAATTACAAGTCTCATAAAGGAACTGTGAAGCTATTCTTTTTTTCCTAGCCATTCTAGACATAAAAGTAAAATATAATATGACAAAAAGAGTTTTAAAGACAATTCTTCAGTAATTGTCATATGACGACAGCAGTTGTTCAAAACTCAAGACTCCCAACGACTCTCTTCAAGAGCTACAAATACTAGCAAAGTAGTTTTGTTCCTAGGTAGGTAATTACCTCATCTTCAAAAATGGCTACAATAATACTTCCTTTATTGTGAGAGTTCTGTGTTTAGTGAGTGCACTGAAAGAGAGCAAAACACTGCCAAAAGCTCATTTTAATGACTCTGTTCATTAAAGTTTTGAAAGTTTGTACATATACAGAATCATAAACAACACATTTTGACTTACTTTTGGGGAACTTTTGAATGGAACATCCCTACATGCGAGGCTCATAAATAGAGTTTTAAACTACATTTGAAGGGGTAGGGGCATGAGGCCTGCCTAGTAAGGAGTGATCCTGGAAGCAGAACTCCAGTGCCTAAGAGATGGTGTGCTGGCAAGGACTGCCAATATATCACCACAGAGCAAGTGGGGGCCAGTACATCTGATGACAGAAAGGATGAAACTGGCACTGAGGGGTTAGATATTCCAAAGACCAGTCAATTGGGAATGAACACTATTCCCTTTATGAGGGCTGAGGGCTCACCAACCCAGCTAATGTTCATTTACACCAATTCATGCAGCATGGGGAATAAGCAGGAGGAGTTGGAAGCTGTTATAGGGCAAGGAGACTACAATGTAGCTGCCACCANTCTGTTCATGAACAGCAGGTCCAGGAGGGCATCTTCCCTTGTTGATTCAATCACAAGTTGTGAATAGAGGAAAATTAAAAAGACAGGTTCTTCAGGTTTTTCAGTTCTAGGTGAAGTGAAGATGGGGATTAGCAAAACAGCCATATTAAATTCCAGAGGGCAGACTTTGGACTGTTCAGAGGGCTGATTGACAAAGTCCAATGGGAAGCATTACTTAAGGGCAAGGGAGACCACGAGGGCTGGGCACTCTTCAAAAAGGAAATACTAGCAACTCAGGAGACAGCTGTCCCCATGTGCCAGAAAAGGAGCCATCGGGGGGAAAAGCAGCTTGATGGAGTACAGAGATCTTGAGAGACATCAAAATGAAGAGGAATATCTTATAAGCTTTGGAAGAAGGGACAGGTGTCTTGGGTGGACTACAGGGAGGAAGTGAGATCATGCAGAGAAAAAATCAGGAGGGCTACATCCCAACTAGAAATCAGATCGTCTAAGTCTGTGAAAGATAATAAAAAAACCTTTCTATAATTACAGTAACAATGAAAGGAGGACCAGGGAGAATATTACGTCCCTATTGGATGTAAATGCAACAAAAGTGACAGTGGATGAGGACAAGGCTGGATACGTAATGCCTTCTTTGCCTGTGTCTTTAATAGAAATAGAGAAAGTTGTTCCCTCTGTGTACAAATCCAGGAACTAGAGGAGCAGAACAGAGCTCCTGTGATCCATGAGGAAGTAATTAGAGACTTGTTTACCCAGTTAGACACCCACAAGTCTATGGGGCTGGATGGGATCCACCCAAGAATATTGAAGGCACTGGCAGATGTACTTGCCAAAACTCTTTACATCAACTTCCAGTGGTCTTGGATGACTGGGGAAGTTCCACTGGACTGAAGGCTGGCTGATGTTGCGCCCATCTACAAGAAGGTTTGCGGGGAGGATCCAGAGAACTGCAGGCCTGTCAGTCTGACCTCAGTGCCAGGAAAGGTCATGGAACATGTGATCATGAGTGCTATCATGACGCACATGCAAGCAAACTGAGTGACCAGGCCCAGTCAAAACAGGTTTACAAAAGGCAGGTCTTGCCCTGTTCAATGTCTTTATCAATGACCTGGATGAAGGCATTGAGCACACCCTTAGTAAATTTACAGATGACACCAAGCTGGGTGGAATTGTGGATCTGCTGGAGTGTAAGGAGGCTCTGCAAAGCCTCCAGGCCCCTATATATCTAACTTGGCTGAATGTAATGTCCAAGTGTTAGAATAAACAAGAAGTTGGAAATAAAATGTCAGCTTATTATATCACAATCTCTTCTTCCCTCTACTCTGCTCTTGTGAGATCCTACCAATAATATTGTGTCCAGTTCTGGATCCCTCAATATAAGAACTACATAGGAACTGTTGGAATGGGTCTGGAGGAGAGCTACAAAGATGATCAGAGGGCTGGAGAACCTCTGCTGAGGACAGGCTGAGAAAGTTGGGCTTGTTTAACCTGGAGAAAAGAAGGCTCCAGGGAAACCTTATAGCGACCTTCTAGTAACTGAAGATGGGTCAATAAGAAAGCTGAGAAGAGACTTTTTGCATGGGTATGCGGTGACAGGACAAGGGGCAATAGATATAAATTGGAAGGGGGAAGATCTGGGCTAGACATTAGGAAGAAATTCTCCATGAAGAAGAGAGTGGTGGTAAATGGCATTAAATCCAGCTGGAGGCCAGTTACAAGTGGGGTTCCCTAAGGCTCAATGCTGGTTCCAGCCCTGTTCAATGTCTTTATCAATGACCTGGATGAAGGCTTTGAGTGCACCCTTAGCAAGTTTTCAGACAACAGTAAGCTGGGTGGAAGTGTCAATCTGCTGGAGAGTAGGGAGGCTCTGCAAAGGGATTTCAACAGGCTGGACTGCTGGGCTGAGTCCAATGGCATGGGGTTTAACACGGCCAAATCCCAGATCCTGCACCTGGGGCACAACAACCCTGGAGGAGAGGGACCTGGCGGTGTTGGCTGACAGCCGACTGAACATGAGCCAGCAGTATGCCCAGGCAGCCAAGAAGGCCGATGGCATCTTGGCTTGTATCAGAAACGGTGTGACCAGCAGGTCGAGGGAGGTTATTCTCCCTCTGTACTTGGCACTGCTGAGACCACTCCTTGTATATTGTGTTCAGTTCTGGGTCCCTCATCGCAAGAAGAATGTTGAGGCTCTGGATTGTGTCCAGAGAAGAACAACAAAGCTGGTGAAGGGGTTGGAGAACAGGCCTTATGAGGAGCGGCTGAGAGAGCTAGGGTTGTTTATCCTGGAGAAAAGGAGGCTGAGGGGAGACCTAAAAGGAGGTTGTGGAGAGGAGGGATCTGGCCTCTTCTCCCAAGTGTCAGGGGACAGGACAAGGGAGAATGGCCTCACGCTCTGCTAGGAGAGTTTCAGGCTTGACATTAAGAAAAAAAATTTCACCAGAAGGGTCATTGGGCAGTGGCAGAGGCTGCCCAGGGAGATGGTTGAGTCACCTTCCCTGGAGGTGTTTAGAAGACATGTGGATGTTGTGCTGAGGGTCATGGTTTAGTAATTGATAGTAATGGTTGGATTCAATGATCCTGTGATTCCAAATCACAACATTTTGAGAGAGCTCCACGTCTAACAGCAATAGAAGTGTTATCCCTTGGCTCTTCATGACAATTCAAAATTCACAAAATATTGGGATCTTTAAACTGTAGTGTTTAAGACATTAAAGAAATAGCATCCTATGGAAAGCAACACATGATAAACTCCTTTCTGATACAGATAAGGGAGAAGCTGGACACAAAAAATCAGAGCAAAGTAGCTAGGCTATATAAATTCTTTGGCAGAACAGAAAGCAACTGAAGTTGCACTAATGTAGAAATTGTACAACCATTACAAGTTTTGAACTACTTAAATTGTCACTGCTCCAGATGTTGTAAATTATTCCAATAGACACGAGTTTGAGTTAAACATCTAAAGTGCCTGAATTGATTGCAGAATGCTACACAATATGTAAATGTTTATACTTCACAGAAAGGAAATCTGATGTGATGTCTCTGCAATACAGATACACTCTCTAGGACAAATTCTTCATGCACATACACTCAAAGTAATTCTGTTCTGTTCAGTCAGGAAGAACAGAGCGTAATTAGCGAAGAATTAGTCATCCTAGATTCGTTGATTCATCTTAGCTGTGTTTTACATAAATCATTTATGTCCAGTGCATAATATGCTATGTGTCTTAACTTTTAAATTATTTAGGAATATTAAATGCAGAGTAATGTTCTCTAATGTAGTATAATTTACACTAATATCCCAAAGAAATAAAAGAACAGTGGAAACAAAACGAATTCTTAAATTTTTAAATAAAAATAAGGAAAATATCCTATATGATGACATCTTTGAAAATAAAGAGTAGAAGTCATTGGTCATATTAATACAAAAATATTCTTAGCACCACATCTGCTTAATATGGATGTTTACTCATGCATTTTGCTACCCATAACAGTGGAACAGTCTTAATCCCGCTTGTTTTACTCCAAAGATGTAACTATCCACAAACACATAGTAATTTTATTCAGTGAAAGTCAGTGAAATAAAGAGTGGCAAAACAGCTATTTTTCTTCTAAAACCAAGTGTTGGCAATAAATTATGCACTGAAAGAAAAAATGGGAAGGTCTGTGTCAGCTACATCAGGGTCATATTGCATAATGATCTGTTCCAAGATATGAATGACAGACTGTAACAGGTAGATGAATCACAAAAAAAAGTTAAAGCATGAATAGTCAAGTAGCCCCCAAAGTATCATAACATTTTTTTAAAAAAATACAAGAAACCTAAATGAAGCAAAACCTACCATTTTTCCATAGAATCACTACATTGGAACAGACCTTTGAGATTGTCAAGCCCAACAGTACCTGTCCACTACTAAATCATATGACTAAAGCAATTCATCTATTTGTCTTTTAGATACTTCCAGAGATGCTGACTCAACTACCTCCTTGGACAGCCTGTTCCAGTGCGTCATAATCTTTTCTGTGAATAAATATTTCTTAATATCCAATCTGAACCTCCCCTGGCACAGCCTGAGGCCATTCTATCTTGTCCTATCACCTATCAATGGGAAAAGTAATCAGCACTTACCTCTCTACAACCTCCTTTCAAATAGCAGTAGACAGTGATAAGGTCTCCTCTCAGCCTCCTCTTCTCCAGGCTTAACAACTCCAACTCTCTCAGACACTCCTTGTAAGACTTGTTTTCCAGCCCCGTCTTTAAAAATAAGCATAATTTTACCCTTATTCCAGTCACCAGGCACTTCTGAATGACAACTTTTCAATTATCATGGAAAGCGGCTTGGCAACCACATCAACCAGTTCCCTCAGGACTCTGGGATGCATCTCATCAGGTCCCATTGACTTAGATATGTTCAAGTTCCTCAAGTGATCGTGAACCTGACCTTCCCTTACAGTGGGAGGGGCTTTACCCTGCCCATCTACATGTTGTTGTCCATTGACTGAAGAGAGACGAGGAGAGTGGTTTTCAGTGATGGTTGAAGCAAAAAAAATTTGAGTACCTCAGCCTTCTCCTTGTCTGTTGATACAAGGTCACCATTTTCATACATCAGTGGGGGTACAGTTTCTTTAATAATCCTTTTCTGACTGGCATACCTGTAGAAGCCCATCTTGTAAGTCTTCATGTCCCTTACCAAGTTCAGCTTCACCTGCACCTTGGTCTTCCTGATCCCATCACTACACAACGAGGCGGAGTCCCTATACTCTTCCCAAGTTTCAAGTACCTGCTTGCACTGCCTGTGCAGTCCCCTCTTAGGTTTCAGTTTTGACCAGAAGGCCTCAACTCAGTCACACTGATCTCCTTCCTGCCCTGACTGATTTCCTACATCTGCAGATGGAGCACTATTGACCTTTATGGAAAGCATCCTTAAATATTTGCCAGCTCTGTTCTTCTCCCTTGTCTCTAACTCTAACCCAGGGAGTCCTACTGACTAACTCCCTAAAGAATCTGGAACCTGCTTTCCTGAATTTTATGGTCTTGACTATACTCCTTGCCTTTCCCATACCCCTCAGGACCTTGAACTCCATCCCTGTGTGANCCAGTCACTTCACCAGTTTCGTTGCTCTTCTCTGGACTCACTCCAGAGCCTCAACATCCTTCTTATGGTGAGGGGCCCAGAACTGCACACAGTATTCAAGGAGCAGTCTCACCAGCGCCGAGTACAGAGGGAGAATAACCTCCCTGGACCTGCTGGTCACACCGTTTCTGATACAAGCCAGGATGCATTGCAGTGCATGCATCATTGCAGTGCTGTTTCTGATCTTGGTGTCACTGATAAGCTCATTTAATTAGTGATCATCAGATCCAGTATTGCATCCCCTTCGGTGGAGGTGTCTATTACCTGAGTTAGGAAATTATCTTCAGTGGACTCCAGGAGTCTTCTGTATTGCCTACAGCTTGCCATGCTACTTTTCCAACAGATACCAGGGTAGTTTAAGTTCCCCAGAAGGATGAGAGCTTGTGAGCGTGAAGCCTCCTGTAACTGGAGGAAGAAGGCTTCATCAATAGGCTCTACTTAGAATCATAGATTCACAGAATAGTTTGGGTTGGAAGTGACCTTAAAGATCATCTAGTTCCAACCAGCCTGCCATGGACAGGGACACCTCCCACTAGATCAGGCTGCCCAAGGCTCCATCCAACCTGGTCTTGAACATCTCCAGGGGATGGGGCATGCACATCTTCCCTGGGCAACCTGTGCCAGTATCTCACTACTCTCATGGTGGAGAAAGTCTTCCTTATGTCTAGTCTAAATGTGCTTCTCTCCAGTTTATACCCATTGCCCCTAGTCCTATCACTACAAGCCTTTGTGAACAGTCCCTCACCAGCTTTTTTGTAGGTACCTTTCAGATACTGGAAGGTAGCTATAAGATCTCCTCAGAGCCTTCTCTACAAAAACTTGATCAGGTGACCTGTAGTATAAACTGACTACAAGGTTCTTTTTGATGCCTTGATTTTTCATTCTCACCCAAAAGCTTTCAACTTGTTTGTGGCTACTCTTCAAAGACAGCTCTTCACACTGTGACCATTTCCTGATATACAGCACAACGCCTTCACTCTTCCTTGCCTGTCTGCCCTTCTCAACAGCCTGTAGCCATTGATAGCTATACTCCAGTCATGGGATTCATCACACCAAGTTTCAGTTATGGTTATCAGATTGTAGCTTTCTACTAGCACGGTAGCTTCCAGCTCCTTCTGTTTGTTGCCCAAGCTACATGGGCTTTTGTAGAGGTAAGGGCTGTTGACCATATTGCCTTCTTAGTGGAAGACCCCTTATTTCCCTTAAGGTGTTCTACAGAAGTTTTCTTCCTGGCACTTAATACCTCAGGAGCCTCCTGATCATCTCTGCATGACTTCACCTGTGCCATAGCACTCCCAGCACATCCTGGGGCAGCAGGGAGAGGGCCCTTACCAGCACACCATGGCTCCAATCATTATGTGTCATCCCACAGCTTGCCATAGGCAAACCTGATACTATCCCACTCCTCTTTCACATCTAGTTTAAAGCTCTGTCAATGAGCCCTGCAGTATCCTGAGCAAAGACCCTCCTCCCACTTTGAGAAAGTTGACTCTCAATCAATACCTGTAAAACTGGTACCCTGTGAGCCATCCTGTTGTCAAAAACCCCAAAGTTATTATGGTGACACCAGCCATGGAGCCATGTAGTAATAGACTGCCTGATGCTTACAATGTCATCACCTGTAACTGGATGAAGGGAATAAAAATTCACCTGGTTCCCAAATTCCCTCACTGACCATCCCAGGCTTCTGGGATACAGCAGTCTTCCCAGTCATTAGGGTTTGCTCAGCATACTGGACACACTGTCCCCCTCAGCAGGCAGTCTTCTGCAACTATGACTTACCTTTTCTTCTTCATAACAATTGTAGCAATACAGGACAGGGGTGAGGGTTGTTCTGGTCTTGGATGAGTACCCATAGAACATCATATCTTGCTATTAAAGACTGGGATGACAAAGCCATTAAGTTTTTCAGCCTTAGCCTTTGTCACTATTGTTCCCTGTGTGTCCTGTAAAGGATGGAGATTCTCCTTGGCTCTCCATTTGTTGTTGGTATTTGTAGAAAGACTTTTCATTATCTTTCACAGGATTGTCCAATCTAACTTCTAGTTGGGCTTTAGCCCTTCTGATTTTCATATAGTTTCCTCTGAGATCCATCCAAAACTCTCTGCTCAGCCAAGATATTTTTTTCCCTGCTGGTATGTGCAAATGGTCTGCTCCTATGCCACCCGGATTTCCTTCTTAGCATCCAGCCCTCTTGGGCACTTTTGCCCTTAAGGACTGTCTCCCATGGAACTCTATCAATCAGCCTTCTCAATAGTCCAAAATGTCCAATAGTCCAAGGTGACCATTCTACTGAGGCCCCTCCTTACTTCTCCAAGAACTGGGAATTCTATCATTTCATCATCTCTATGCCTCAGGCAACCTCCAACCACAACATCTCTAATAAGGTCTTCTCTGTTCGCAAACAACTGATCCAGCAGGTCACCTTCCCTATTCAGTTCTGTCACCAGTTGTGTCAGGAAACTGTCTTCCATGCACTCCAGGAACCTCCTAAACTGTTTCCTCTCTGTTGTATAATACTTCCAGCTGACACTTGGTAAGTTGAAGTCCCCCTCAAGGACAAGGGCAATGATCACGAGACTTCTCCCAGTTGCTTGTAGAATAACTTATCGGCCTCTTCTTATTCCTGGCTGGGTGGTCTGTAACAGACTTCCACCATATTTGCCTTCTTGTGTGCTCCAGGCATTTTTACCCATAGACAATCAACCCTATCATCATTATCATTTAGCTCAAAGCAAGCAAAACACTCTTTAACATAGGGGGCTACCTCACAGCCTTCTCACCTCCCTCCTCACCTATCCCACCTGAAGAGTTTATAGCCAACTACAGCAGCCCTCCCAAGATTTTCACTCTAGACTGGCAATTTCCTGTATTCTGACAATCAGGGGAAGATCAAAAAATGGGATTCAAGCAGAAATTCAGTATCAGCTAAGATTCATGGCTGTTGTAACAGACTACAAATGCTACTTGAGTCACAACTACCTTTAAAAGTACCTGAGATGCACACCTGATTTACAAAGAGAAGAAAAATAAAGGATGAACTTTGTACTAGTAGGCACTGTAACAGGAACAACCAAGGCCTACAATAGTGTTTCAGGCTGTGGCACAGGACACAGAATCTCTTTCTCACTGAAACCAGGATATCCCTTTGTCTTGATGACTAGGATTATGTATACGCAAATTTGCTACAATTTATAAGCTTGCAGTGTGATTCTTAACACTGTTGGGGCTTAGACAATGATTATTCAGTATCTGATATGACTTGCCCCTAATCTGTATCAGTTAAATCATATGTTCCCAGAAAACATGCTGATTTATACATCCATGTTTTAATGGTTCATATTTTGAAAATGGACTCTTTCTATTCCTCACCCTCTACTTCCAAAAATGATGGCAAGAATGTAATTGTTTGAAAACTAAAGAATTATCCCAGCATAAAATTCTCTACCAGGAGAGTAAAAAATGGTAAACTCATTATCTAAACCTGGTTTCTTGAGCAACAGAAATCTGTCTAAATGTATGCTCTTTTTTCATCCCTGTTCACAGCTGAGCAGAAGTTTCTAGATGTTCTACAGATCATTACAGAACTTTTGTGATGTTGATTGGTGGCTGGTTTTCAAGGTTCTCTGATAAAGAGAGGTATCTCTAAGGGTTTCTGTGCAAAAAGAAAATAAAACCCTGGACTGTTGTAAAAAAAAATTAAAAGAACATTTTCAATTATGTTTTCCTCATATTATATAATCTGTATATAAATTATGACTGCAGTTAGATGCTCTGGGATGGATTGGCAGACCTTACACATAGTCACATATACTGTTGGTTCATGCATTAGACTTGTGAAGATAAGTGAACTTGTGAGTTGACAGTAAGGCTATTTATATTTACAGATTTATTTCTTTTACTTGACACAGAAGCAATGGAGGAGAATGAGACAGCAAAGAAGATGGTATCCAAGAGATCTTCCAGGATTTCACAGCAGAAACTGTATGTGTAGATATGTCTTGATTCAATTTTCTTTCATGCTCTGTAGACTTACATGTTCTAGGAGGTTTCAATAAGTGCTGTATTTACTCTATGATATTTCAAGAAAGCACTACTTCTTCCCCCCATTGACCTTTTTACAATGCCCTTTTACATTCCTCCACAATAAATCTGGGATGGAAAGAGAATGTTTGAAAACTAATTTGCATCCATATCTTTTTCAGATATTTTGAATCATGGAATCATGGAATCATATAATAATAGAATCATAGAATCATGGAGTGGTTTGGGTTGGAAGGGCCCTTAAGAACCATATAGTTCCAAACTCCCTGCCATGGGTGGGGGCACTTGACACCTTCCACTATGTAAGGTTGCTCAAAGCCTCATCGAACCTGGCCTTGAGCACCTCTAGGGATAGGGCATCCAAGACTTCTCTGGGCAACTTCTTCCAGTGCCTCACCATTCACACAATAAAAAAAAATTCTTCCTAATATCTGATTTAATTGTCCCTTCTTTCAGCATAAAACCACTATCCCTCACCCTATCACTGCTCTCCCTGATAAAATGCCCCTCCACATCTTTTGTGTAGGAATCTCAATCTATTTATTGATCTGGAAAATATTAAGATTTCCTTTACTAGAGACTATGAATTAATGAATTCTTCCTCCACAGCAATCTTATACATTATATTAGTGACTTTCATTTGTCAGGAATTGACCTTGAATCTCAGTATATTCTTATAAAATCATTACACACTGCATTCTTATACGTACTAAACGAGGTCACTAAGGTATCAGATTGGAAAAGTTGGCAAACTATGACCTGGAGGAAATACAGAGTTACTCTGCCTGCCCAGGGTTGGCACTACACCACTGAAGCCAGGTGGAGCATCCTGCAGTAAAAGCTACCTTAAAAACCTTGAAAAATTATCCTGAGATTTGGGGCAAAACTAAAACTCTCACCCTGTAGCTCATTATAAACCTGGTTATTAATTGATAAATGGAAAGGTCATTTCCCCCCTGCCCCCTGTTTAAAAGAATAACAAATTTCTCATTACCTCGCTGCTGGAATTGTTAACCAAAGCAGTTTATAGAGAATGCAGCTATCCTCTTAATGTTCCTACTTTCAGACATCCGTATGTTCAACTCATTCAGTTCATGCAACTCAGGCAGCATTTAACTCTTCAGGCAGTGTGCTGTTTTTTCCACTGTACTACGTGACTGTGTGGGACAAGTGTGTAGAGGAATTAAGACAGGTTCAAGAAGTTACTACTATCAACTGAAAATTAGAAGAAAGATCTAACAATGAGAATAAGAACAGAGAATATCTTTAAATTATACAAAAACAAAGGGAAAGAAAGATAATCAACAAATTTGATATTTAGCTTTAAAAACCAAGAACTTTTAAGAAGGCCTGTATAATGGGCTGTCATGGTTTTGATTTTAGA
>WAAB01002891.1:129295-143426 GCA_013389865.1 Piaya cayana | reverse complement strand
TGATTCTCTCACAGCCTGCGGCACCTCCTGCTTCTTTATCCCAGCGGGCAGGCGGTGGCAGGGCCACTGCCAGCTGGAACCGCAGAGCTGTGGGTCACAGCACGGGATCCCCAGTGTCTCCCACAGCCCTGCCAGCAGCAGCCGCCCCAGACCAGCTCCCCAGGGCCGAACCCTTCTGTGGTTCCCAGCGGGGCAGCCAGGTGCCCACACCTGCAAGATCCTCCATGTCCCCTCTCGCTGGGTCAGGCTGCCCAGAGCCAATCTCCCCTGGCACAGAGCTGCACGGGGGCTCCACACCAAACTCCGTGCCCAGGGGAAATCTCTGTGTTGTGGCTTTTCTAGAGAGAAGCGGGACAGAGCTGCAGTGCCAGGGGGGTTCCGCTGCACCCCTGGACAGAGCGGTGAGGGCCCCAAGCCCGGCTGGGAGGCGAGGTATCTGTTTTGCAGCGCTGTGGGGTTTCCTAAATAGGTCACTGCTATTTTATAGTCTCTGGGATCCAGAAAAACCAGTTGTTCCAGACATTGTCACAGCGGTGGCTCCTCTACGCCCCCCCCAGGTCCTCATGGCTGGGGGGAACCTGCCCCACCAGCAGGGTTTGGGGTGAGCTGGGAGAGCGGCTGCAGAGCCTCCCGCGCCCCAAGCTGCTCGTGGGGGTCCTGCTCTGTGCCGAGGGTGCCAAACCCCTGTCATGGCTCGACCTGGGGGGCTCAAGGTGGGGCTCCCCACCCTGCTCCTGGCCTGGGGTGGCTGCTGGCTCCAGGATTTGCTCTGGGGTGGTTTGCAGACGGTGCGTTCCCTTGGCTGTGTGGGTGCAGGGGTGCGCGGTGCCGTACGCCCGCATGCGCCAGCTGCGACGCAGGCGGCTCAGGGTGAGCTCTCCCTCTAGTGGCATCCAGCTCCTGGCAAAGCCTCCGCACCGCTGGGGCGGCCAAATCCCTGACCACGATGAGGGTCCGAGGGACTTGGATGAACGAGGTCCAGCCCGGCCTCCTCTTTGAAGCCAGGGATGGCCAGTGCTTGGGGGGCACTACATGGCAGGGGGTGCAGGGAAGATGTCTGAAGCCTTTGCTGAAGCGTTTGTGCCACCGGCCTGTGTTTTGGAGCCCCGCAGAGGGCAGGTGGCCCTGTTCTCCCTTTTCCTCAACCCTACGCGTGCTGGGATGTGGCGGTACAGCCAGCCGATGCGCCCCAGGAGCGCAGGGATGCAGCCGCACAGCTCTTCTTCCCAGTGATGCCCTCACCGCGGCCAACCCTGGCTTCAAGGTGGCCGGCGAAGGGAAAGCTGCACCCCCCCCAGCCCCAGCATCCCCCCGCCACGGTCCCCCTGGGCCGGCCGCCAGGCTGCAGGGCCGGCAGCGCTGACGGGGCGCTTTGTTTTGTGGCGGCCGCCCGGCGGGGAGACAAAAGGGGCAGTCAGACGCGGGCAGCGCTTTGTGCCGGCAGCCATGCGCTGAGGCAGCAGCCCGCGCCGCCGCGCTCGCCTCGTGACCCGCAACGGCCCCAGCCTGCGCCCACCACGCCACCCCGGGGACCTGCGGCACCCGTGGTGTCTCAGTCACAGAAAGCTGTGGTGCAGAGAAGGGGAGCAGGACCCGGGGAGGGAGGGGAGGCGCTGGCACAGGTTGCCCAGAGACAGCATGGATGCTCCATCCCTGGGCCAGGTTGGATGAGGCTTGGAACCGCTGATCCAGTGGGAGGTGTCCCTGCCCATGGCAGAGGGTGGAACTGGATGGGCTTTATGGTCTCTTCCAGCCCAAACCATTTCATGATTCTAGGATTTTTTGGTTGCCATGGTTACCGGCAGGCCTGAGGCCTAAGGGTGCCTCGTTGCCATGGTTACTGAGGCCTAAGGCATCCCAGCCTCATGGCGGCTCCCCCCAGACCGCGGGCTGCAATGGGGCTGCTGGGCTGGTGGGAGGGAGGTCCCGGCCACACAGCCCCCACCGTGGCCAGGGGTGGGAGGAGGGTGTCCACACCAACACAGGGACAGGGACATGAGAAGGGCCTGGGGGTGCTGTAGATGAGAATCAGGGCATGAGCTGGCAATGTGTGCACATATCCCAGAAACCAACCGTGTCCTGGGCTGCATCACAGGTGGGAGCAGCAGGTGAGGGAGGGCATTCTGCCCCTCTGGTGAGGCCCCACCTGGAGCCCTGTGCCCAGCTCTGGAGCCCTCAGCACAGGGAGGACACGGAGCTGTTCATACAGAGCCAGAGGAGGCCACGGGGATGATCTGGAGCATCTCCCACGCGAGGACAGGCTGAGAGAGCTGGGGTTGTGCAGCCTGGAGAAGAGGAGGCTCCAAGGAGACCTCTTTGTGGCCTTTCAGTACTTCAAGGCAGCTTATAAGGAGGATGGGGAAAAACATTTTAGCAGAACCTGTAGCAACAGGATGAGGGGAACAGTTTTGAGCTGCAAGAGTGGGAGATTGAGATGAGATCTTAGGAAGACATGTTTTCCCATGAGGCTGGGGAGGCCCAGGTTGCCCAAGTAGTGGTGGCTGCTCCATCCCTGAAGGGGTTCAAGGGCAGGTTGGATGGGGCTTGGAGCCCCTGATCCAGTGGGAGGTGCCCCTGCCCGTGGCAGGGGTGGAATTGGATGGGCTTTGAGGTCCCTTCCAACCCAACACGTTCTACGATTCCGTGACTCACAGCCAGCACAGCAGGGCCATGGCAGGGCCCAGCAGACACCCAGCCGAGCCCCCCACCTGCAGGGTCTCACCATGAGGGTCCCCAGCCTTCCCCATCGTGCCAGCCGGCACCAGGGCCAGCCCGGCCCCATGCTTGCCCCGCGGCAGCGCGGTGCATTGCCCTGGAAAATGCCAGAGCGCTCAAACCGTTGAGTCATTTGTGCCCAAGATTATCTGTGCAAACAGCCGCCCCGATTATTTTTTTTTTTATTATCAATTTTTTTTTTCTTTTTCCCTAAGAATGTGGCTCAGCCCATGGGGATGAGCAGCTGAAATCTCCGGGGATCAGCAGGACAATGCCAGAGCAAGCATTGTGCTGACGGCTCTGCAAACGCTGGCACCAGCTCCCGGCCAGCAGCATCCTATAAAAGCCGAGCCGCTGAAGTAGGCAAACATTACATGGGCAAAGCAGCAGTAACCGCCTGAGCTAGGTGAGTCCCGGAACCCATCCGCATCTTTCCCACCTCGCCCCCTGCTCCTGGCTGGGCAGACACCTTTCCTCCTGCCTGGTGGCAAAAGACACCGGAGGGAGCATCGCCGTTCCCCGTGGCAAAAGACAGGCTCACACATCCCCGCTGGCAGCTGGGGTGGCTGAGAGCCCCTCTACCGTGGGGCACCCCACTCCTGGCACCCCACGGCCCCAGCATCTGGCTTGGCATCGCACACCGTTAGCCGGCACCGTCCGTGGGAGCCACCGTGGCCCCCAGGGGAGGCGTAGCCAGGGTGCCAGGGCAGGGAACAGGGAGCAGGAGGGTCTGTTTGACACCTCCGGGCATGTAACAGCCCGTGCCCACCACCGCCGCTCCCCACTGCAGCTCAGGGGTGTTTTTCCTAGCAATGGTACTGGGGAAGGGGGAGCAGGCTTTGTGCCTGGGAGAAGGGGCATAATGCAAGAAGGGAGCTTCTCGCCATACTCCTCACTGCATTTGTGGCTAGCAAGAAGGTCCTTCTCTGACTGGTGTGGCTCTTCCCCAGCAGCAGGGTGGCTGTGGGCAATGGGCACAGAGCCACCCCCAGCCCCACCAGCAGGCTGAGGGGATGCACGGGGCACGCTGCAGTGCAAACCGCTTTTATTTCCTTCTCCAGACACCGTTCCAGCAGCAAAGATGGCTCAGACAAACCCTCTGCCTGTCCCCATGGGCCCGTGGAAGGTACGTCCTCACATTCCCTGCATCTTGTGTGCAGGTCAGGGACAGGGAGAGGCGCTAACCTCCTCCTGTGGGACCAGAGAAGCTGCACGGCGGGCAGTGAGGTGGAGGGAGCAGGGGAAGCAAGGCAGCCCTGTCCTCTGCCCGCGAGAACTCACCTCCTGCCTGCTCGGAAACCCCGCGGGTATTTTTCATAAGCCTCTTTGCAGCACCCAGCCGTGACCTGCTCTCGCCAGTTGTGCCGTGCCAGGCGGTTACAGCAGTCCCTGAACCCCTCACGTTGTTATTGGTGCCCCCGTGTCGGGGTGGGCACTGTGAGCCAAGGGGGTGGTGGGCACAGCAGAGCGAGGTGGGGAGCAGCCTCGAGGGGGCTGCCAGCAGCTCCAGGGACACGGTTTGAGGAGGGCGCCAAGAGGGAGAGGAGAAGCACATGCCCAAGCGGGGTGCATCGTGCGCATCGTGCGAAGCTTGGAGAGGAGAGCATCGACCGCAGCCCCCCAGGGAGTTCCCCCTCGCCCTTTCGCCCGTTAATCCTCTTTGCCCTAGAGCGTTCGGAGCAGAGGCCGGGAGAACCGCCAGCCACAGCCCTGCCACCCGCCCGTCCCAGAAGGGCTCCGCTCCTCTCTCCAGACGGCACCGCTGCCCCAGGAACTGATCTCTGCAGGGGTGAGCAGGAGAGCGGAGCAGGGACCGGCGTACGGCTCCCTCGACACCAAGGCAGGGCGTCACGGGGCCAGCAGTGCAGGGACGCGCGGAGGTGTGCGGGGCTGCCTCCCAGCCCAGAGGGGTGCCCGGTGCAGCCTCCCCAGGCTCTTCCCCAGATGGAGCGAGAGCTTCCATCTCAAAGACACGCTGAATCACCTGGGGCCATTGCCGGGCAGTTCCCAACTTGGCAGCTCGCTCTCCATTCCAGATCACGGTCTATGACCAAGAAAACTTCCAGGGCAAGAGGATGGAGTTCACTTCGGCCTGCCCGAACATCATGGAGTGCGGCTTCGACAACATCCGCTCCATGAAGGTGGAGTGCGGCGCGTGAGTACCCAGCTGCCAGCGGCAGGGAGGCTTTTCCAGGCAGAACGGCGGGGTGAGGGGGGTCTGGGCTGGAGCCAAGCACTGCAGCCAGGGTAGCCATGCGCAGATCCCACCCTGCCAGGGTAGAGCACCCGGCCCCGGGCAGCACTGACACAGAAAGAGGGCCAGAGGACGGTGGGAAGGCTTTGAACATCATCCAAAACTGCTGCCCACAGTCTGGGAGCCACCAGGGACGCTGCCCGCCCGAGGCTGCAGCGAAGATCAGTGCTCAGCGAGTGGCTCTTGAGCTCAGGCAGGTCCCCATCTGCCTCGGTAACTCCATGGAGCCCAAACCCCGGCTTTCTTGCCCTGCTCTGCCTCATGCTCCCCCACATTGTGCAGCTCCCCAGGGCCAGGGCAGAGCCTCCCCACAGCCCGTGTGGGGCTGCCCTAGTCACTAGCAGCGACAGGGAGCAGAGCTGGGCTCCTCCTTGTGCACAGGAATCTTCCCTGGCACAGGCAAGACGGCTCCGAGACGCTGTGTGTAAGGAGCAGTCCCCACGGCAAGCATCCCGCTGGGGCTGGGGAAGCAGACAAGATAGATTTGTGCTGCTATATTTAGGATTTGTAATGCTAATGGGATTACAGCGGCATGCGTGCTCCCGCCGTAATCAGCTCACTGCTTCAGTCGACGTGTCCTAATCAGGCTGGTCACCTTGCACGGGGGGAGGCCGACGGCGGGACACGGGATGGGGACTCCGTTTGGATCAAGAGGCCCTCGCCCCCCCCCGAGGCTCAGCACAACCCTCAGCACCCTCATTCCCCAGGAGCAGCGGAACTGTGGCTGCACAGCCTGGGCCATCGGCCTGCGAGAAAGCTGGGGGAGGCTCTTGATCAGGGAGTGCAGGGATAGGACAAGGGGGAACGATTTTGAGCTGAAAGAGGGGAGATTGAGATGAGATCTTAAGACGAAACGTTTTCCTGTGAGGGTGGGGAGGTCCAGGTTGCCCAGAGCAGTGGTGGCTGCCCCATCCCCGGAGGGATTCAAGGCCAGGCTGGATGGGGCTTGGAGCCCCCGATCCAGTGGGAGGTGCCCCTGCCCATGGCAGTGGTGGAACTGGATGGGCTTTAAGGTCTCTTCCAACCCAAACCATTCCATGAGTCTCTGATTCCAGCCCCCAGCCCAGACTTTGCCACCCTACAAGGGCATCAGGAATTCAGAACTTTCCAGGTGTGCCAGGTTGTAAGAAATGAGGCCTATGAGAGAGCAGGGCCAGGCACCAGATGTGGTCAGAGGTTCCCTGGTTTCCATGCCCACATCCAGCACTGCTTCCTTACCTCCAACCTTGTGGGTGAAGGCCAGTCCCCAACCTCCTCCTCGCACCTAGATTTGTGCCACGGTGCCAGCCCCGAGCAGGAGGCCCAGAGCTGCCACAGGAAGCCCTGGCAGCCCTTGCTCTGTTTTTGCAGCTGGGTGGGTTATGAGCACACCGGCTTCTGCGGGCAGCAGTTCATCCTGGAGAGGGGAGAGTACCCGCGCTGGGACGCCTGGAGCGGCAGCAACGCCTACCACATCGAGCGCCTGATGTCCTTCCGCCCCGTCTGCTCCGCTGTGAGTGTTCTCGGCTCCAACGCAACTCCAATGTCTGTGATCCCATCAAATGTCCTAGGCAAAAGCACAAGGCCAAGAGAGTGAGGTTAGGAAAGGCAAACACAGCCATGCCAGGGGCTCTGCAAGGTGGCAGAGGCTCCTCAAGGTGGGCTCAGCTCTTCCCTCCTTGCCCACTAGGATTTGCTCTTTCTTATCCTGTTTTCTGTAACTCCTAAGGGAATTTCTGGGCCAGCTGTATGTGACCAAAGCTCAGCAACAGCCACGCTGAGGTGATAGCTGGGGCAGAGCTGTCACTGACACCTCCCCAGCCAACCCTGCTGGGCACCTCCACACATCTGGGCTTTGGGAAAACCAGTCCAGGGTCTGAATACCTGCACACACCATCCCCATGAAACCCCCCGAGCACAGGGAGACAGCCCCGGTGTCCCCCTCCATGCCGAGGAGGGGCACATCTCACCCTCACCCCCTGCTTTCCCCCTCCCCAGAATCACAAGGAATCCAAGATCACCATCTTCGAGAAAGACAACTTCATCGGCCGCCAGTGGGAGATTGCTGACGACTACCCCTCGCTGCAGGCCATGGGCTGGGCCAACAACGAAGTGGGCTCCATGAAGATCCAGTGCGGCGCGTAAGTGATGGGCAAAGGGCCGGAGCAGCAGGGATGAACCGCTGCCGTCGCTGTGCTACCACCCCGTAAACCCCCTGCTTACCTCCTTTACGGCTGCCTGACGACTCCTTTTCTTCCAGCTGGGTCTGCTACCAGTATCCCGGGTACCGTGGCTACCAGTACGTCTTGGAGTCCGACCACCACGGAGGAGACTACAAGCACTGGAGAGAGTGGGGTTCACACGCCCAGACCTCTCAGATCCAATCCATCCGGCGTGTCCAGCAGTAACTCCTCATTTTCCAGTCCATCTCCGCAAGGTTTCCAAAGCTCACCGGCTCCCTTTTGGTGCTAATAACTCCCCTCCCAAAATAACCACCCCTTCTTGTACTGCAACCGCTTATGGAACCACACTCCCAATCAGTACCAACTGCCACAATTGCCAATAAATGTGACTGAAAGAAAAAGACAAACCAGCGTGGTGCGTGTTTGCTGTTGTGTGTTCGGGACTGAGCTCACACATCCCCACCCCAGGGCGCAGCGTAAGCAGGACTGAAGCCTGGTGGGGCTCACACCAGGGCAAGTTCATCCTCCCACGCACGAACGTGGCAGCCAAATCCTTAGTTGCCACAACTCTGCAGCCATGTGGCTTCCTTTCCTCTCTCCCTTTTCCTTCTTGCACTCCCAGTCCCCAGCCTGGCCCTGCCAGCACTGGGCAACCGCGTACATGCAGCCATGGGCACCGGGCAACCACACACACGCAGCCACCGGCCCCGGGCAACCACACACAGACGCAGCCACCGGCCCCAGGCAACCACACACAGACGCAGCCACTGGCCCCGCACTGCTCGTAGGGTTTGTGGCCAGCATTGCCAGGCCTGAGGGACCCACACTCAGGTCATCAGCCACAGAGCATCCCCAGGCCGAGGGACGCGAAAAAAGAAAGCCACGCCGACACCCAGAAACTTTAAAATTTTTATTCAACAATTTACATCACTTATTGTCTGTCTTAACGTATTCGATCTACACAAATTTCTTTTTTTTTTTTTTTCCTGATAAAATAATAAAATTTGGATAAATTTTGAAGACCTGTTGGTGCAGAATAAACAAAATTTCAGGTAACTTTTTTTCTTTATTTTTTTTTTTTTTTTTAAACATTTAGTGTGAAGTATGACATCATTGGTAAAGATACATCATGCCGTTACAGCTCATGGATATTACCTATCCTTACAGTCTGTGACATCAACCCATTCCGGCGCAAGGGGCTGCGCCGGACACAGCTACAGCAGGTATTACACTAACTCCTCTAGCCACCCTCTCACGACCGGGAAAACGCCTACGTTTCCAGCTGAGCACACAGAGTGCATTAACCTAATCAGAAATACCAGGGAGGGGAGAAAGAAAAGAAAAAGACTACCTTGACCGATCCGTGTGGTCGCACGCTACAACATCAACAAGAAAGAGGGGCTGCCCCTCTCCGCGGGTCAAGAGGTAATTCAGTGCCCCTGAGCAGGTGGAGCACAACCCCTCGCGGCGATTTCAATACACACCAGAAAACCAAACGAAATGAGAACTTCTCAACCCGGGGCAGGGGTAGGAGGGGTGATGGCTCCAGCCCCAGCTCCGCAGTCGAAGCACGCGGTCGTGCTTCGCACCGCCCTTAACACTGAAATATTCAGGGGAAGGGGAGAGAGGGGCATCTGTCCCCCCAGTAAACAAGTCGAGGACCTTCAGGGGCTCGCAAGCCACTGAAGGTGCGTAAGTACACGTGTGATGGTAGATAGAAAAGCAGCCCTGTTCTGTATGAAAAAAAAAAGCTGTTAAGTTAGTACAAATTTCTGCTGTGGTGAAGGGAACGCGAGGAGAGTGCTGTCAGGGTCCTTCTCCCATCACGAGATCCTGACCCTCCTGCACAAAGGCTCTGGGCTAAGGAACGAGCTCCCAGAGGTGGTACCGGCAACCACCCGGAGCACCCAACTCAGGAACACAAAACCCACACACAGCTCTCACCCGGAGACTGTGAGAGCCCAGCCTCTGCTCCAGGGGGCCGGGAACTACAATCCCTGCAGCAGAGACAGCGAGGAAGCCTTCCCTCCGCCTCACAGTGGGAACACGCAAAGGTAGGAGTCCTCTTCAGTTCATTTTGCCATTAGAAGCCTCAGGTTTGCCACACACCCACACCGGATTGACCTCCAGCCCTTCCTAAAGCTGCTTCGTGTGGGGCCGAGCCGCGTGCTCCCCGTCCCTATCACCGCCTGCTCACCTGGCGGGATGCCGGCAGGTACCACCACGCTTCCGACCAGAGGAAAAGGGCACTCGTTCATCCGCCAGCACAAAGTGTATCGGAAACACACGCTAGCACCCCCCGCTCCCTCCGATTCAATTACTAAAGTAGGCTCTTTAAAATAAAAAAATAATATATATATTTATATAGCTATACCGAGATACAGAGAAAGCAAAGGAGAGAGAGAGAGAGGCTACTAAAAAAATCGAGAAGCGCCAGTTTTCTGCTACGGCTGTCAGCAAAGAACTGCCACCTTCCATCATACCCTCCGCGACGGTGAAGATAATGCAGGCGATGACAGCACAGGAATGCAAAAGAGGGCAGATAAGTCACTTCTGGTAATGAGACACAAATTAAAACTTTCAAAACATGTGCATAGCTTTATTCATCTGCTTCAAACTAACCTTTTTCACGGAGCTTCAGTGAAACCCGAGTGTGCAAAATGCATTTTCTAAAAAATAATGCAAGCAAGCTTTCACATTTACAGTGGCAGAAGGACAGAAAAGACTCGGACAGGTATCAACACGATGGGGGCGAGTGAATCGGGAGAGAGATGAAGAAACAAGGATTGCACAGCTTCGTATCGGAGTCACTGACTGCAAACATAAGCATCTCTATTTCATGAAGGTTAAGCAAGGCGTGTTTACTTCTCCTGTATAAAGACACTGGGAAAAACCAACAGTAACAAGAACCACAGCCTGGAAGGGAATAAATCCCCTGGGTAACGGGACTCCCAGCGCCACAGAAAGCCCTAACTCCGAAGCAAAGTCAAGTTCCAGGCCTTCACCTGTGTTGGCTTTGCAGGTGAAGCACCACAACGCTTATTTTTGCCCGCAGGAGAACAGCAAAGCAGCTTCTCAGCTTCTCTCCCCTCCCAGCTCCCCTCCAAAGTCGCAGCAGACAGCTCGTGTTAGGGAAGGAAAGGTGCCACCTGGCAGGATCTCGTCCCCAAACTGTAAGACAGCCACTGCGCAGGCCTGAGCCCAAAGTCTCATTTTGCTCCGACGGGTGACCGGGACAGTGACGAACCCTTGACTGTAGATGGGGCACGGTCCTCGCGCTGCCAGCCACGAGCCCGGCCGTGTCCCGGCAGCTCCCACCCCGCTACAGCCTCTCCTCAGCCAGGCTGAGCACACACGCAAGGCACATTGAGTCAGGTGTACACGCACACACACGCTCGTGTGTGAAAGAGCAAACGCTGGCTAAAAAAAAAAAAAAAAAAATCAATACTGAATAAACTCATTAAAGAGGCAGAGAGCTGGGGCCTACGGTAATTATATGCAATTTTCCAAGCGTTCTTCCTACATGACGTCGTTACTCTTCCCTCGCTTTGCAGAGGTACTTTAGGATCTTCTACAAATAGTCAAGTAAATTCCCTTTCGCCTCCTCTCCTCGCCCCGTGTTGCTGCAGGGGTGACCCAGGCAGACAAGAGGTTCTGGACCTGCCAGTGCCACGTGGCAGCACCACTGCAAGCTTTCAGGCCACCGGGTTTCGGCTGAGCAGGAGACCTGGCCTGGTTTTTTCCTTGGAAAACACGCCATTCTGGGCACTGACTGCTCCCCAGCACCTGAAGGTGGGTGGACAAGGAGCCTACAACTTGCCGGTGCCAGAGGCACGGGGCAGCAAGGAGGTCGATCTCTAATACTGCTGGTTAAACTTCACATTGAGATACAGCATGAAAAGACCTTTCTGTAGAGATGAGCCACTTCCTTCCATAGCTAGATTCAAAGAGAAAACAAAAATACTAAAACCAGAGACGAGACAAGAGTCGATGGACATTTTTCTACAAGTTACTCGGGCATCTTTCCTGCACCACCAGCCAGCACGGAAGAAGCAGCCGAAACCCTCAGGGATTTGCACCACCCTTCCAATAGCAGCTTGAGAAAAGGAAGGAGGGGGGGGGAAAAAAAACCCAACAAACCCAAAAAACCAACCACAAATAAAAATGCACAGTGTTCTCTCAAGTTAAGAGTTCTCCTTTGCTTGCGTTTGCATAGAAATTCCCGTAGGTCAGCACCAAAATCCGGTACACCCCGCTCCGACAGCCCAGTTCTCCCAGTGCCCCCCCGCCACCCGCAGCGGCTGCGTTACAGGAGGGTTCGACGATCCGCGTGGGGAACGACACGGTCAGGTCAAAAAAAAAAAAAGTGCATCACACATTCTTGATTTTTCAGGGTTACTCATAGCAGCAGCAGCATTAATCCAAGACAATGAACAGTTGTGGATTCATTCTTAAAATGCAGCAACACGTAACGAAATGTCTTCGGGGAAGGTCACAAGAGGGTCCTTCTCAAAAGGATAAAATGAAAATCTGACTATTCGATATAGACAAAAAGGAGATAAAACAAAGAAAAAAAAATTAAAGACACCATCTTATTTACATTAAAAAAACCAACATTCTTGTTAAAATATCTTTACAACACCTAAGCAAAAAAATACGTATTTTAAGAATAAAGCAGAAACTCCTAAAGCAGTATCCATTTTTGGAACCCTTATTTAGCACCTGAGGAAAGACCATATGGAAAGCAGACAGTTGTTTTTTTTTTGTTGAGTTTTTGTGTTTTTTTTTTTTAAGAAAACTCTAAGTTGTGTTTTCGCTGAACGTTCGCAGCACACAAGTTTCATACCACAGAAAGAAATAACTAGTTTGTTTTTTTTTTTTTTCTTCTTCTTCTTTTTAAAGATACTCTACTTGTTAATAAGGCTGTAGAAAAGGGATACTGCTATCTTACAAAATGGCTTTAGAGCTCTGGACATGTTATACGAAGCTTTCTGGTTAACAGTCAAGATAAACAACAGCTCGGCAACCCCTGGGGAAAGCACAGGGATGAGTTTTGCTCCTGCTCCAGAGCAGGGCACGGCCTGACGCCCTGGCAGTGCCTCCGACAATCGGCCGCCGCGGGCCTGTGCTTCCCCAGCCATCCACGATGTTTCGCCATCGTGCTGCGAGCGATGCCGCTCGTGAGGATCTCGAGTGGGATACGAGGAAGCCGGCCAGCCTTACCCTGTGGCGTATCGCGGATTGTGCAAATGTCTAAAGCTCTGTAAGCTCCGGAAGGCAGCACGTCCGGCAGCACCGAACAAGATCTGCTCCTTCGCACCAGCCCAGGTTCCTGCTCCCCAACTGCTTGCGCTAGGGTTTGTTTTTTTTTCGCGTGGAAAAAAATGCTCTCGTGGTGGCCAAACCAAGGATTTCTCTGGCTTCTTCGGTGGCTCCACCACGCTAGTGCTCCTCCAGCCCTCCTCCTGCCTCACGCGCTGGCGTGAAAAGCATAGCAGCTTTGAACTATGCGTAGCCTTGTTCCCTGCCCTCCTGACCTCAACCATCTCCCTTGTAAACAGCCTCTGTAAGGAGAACAGACCCGCGACGGACATACGGACAGAAAATGCTTCTGGGGATGAGACTCCTGGAAGCTCCAGACACCATCGCAATTTACTGAAAACGCTGAATCTAAAGCAAAATATGAGCGCGCAGGACAAAGACCAGCGGTTCTGAAACACGGCTGTGAATGCTCCCCAATGGCCCTGAGGTCACCCACCAGCCTCTGCTGGGAAGGACGCTATCGTGCTACGCTAACATTCTCTTGAAGGTGAAAAGCACGAATTACACATGCAACTGCTAAGACAAATTCCATCTCTCTTTTTTTTTCTCTTCCTAGCAGGAAGTGATTTTCCTTTCCATTCAGCCAGCTGGTCACCCCACCACCCGCTCCCTGTCACCGAATAGCTGGAATTCTTGCAACCTAATGAGAATTGGGTTTTTCTTCCACGTTTCAAAGCTCTCAGCAGCTACAAAACCGGGATTTGTGGATGGGAAAGCGTGATGGTTTGAAATGGGTAAGCAACAGAGACCACACTCTGGAGCTATACCCACACTGTCGGAGAGACGAGCGATTCCTAACAATGAAAACAGGTTTCACAGACAACTGAAGTGGGTTTAAACAAAAATCAAGCTCCAACCAAATCCTGAAAGCCATCACACTGCCAATCCACCAGAGAGGTGGAAAGGGAGGGAGCAGAGAAGGTCCCTAAGCCACCACTACTGGGAGCGCGGAGGAGCTTTTAAACCATCTCTTGGAGCGGAGGCAACACTCTAGAAAAGGCAAATCCGTGCTGGATCTGGCTGGCAGGACACGCTCCAGTCTGTGTGCACAAGAGCCTGGACAAGGGATACCCGACAGGACCTGCTAGCAGAGGAGGAGAGATGGAGAAAGACCTGGAGAAAGGAGACAGCCCCTGCCCGCGCAGGAATCCTCACTCCAATAAATAGAAAGCCTGGCGAGGGAACCAGAGGGAAGGGGCTCGCCAGACCCCACAATGAGAACAGAAGCGGGATAGAAGCCTTACCCTGAATTAGTATCTACACAGCTAATAAAAAAATAGGTCACGATTTCACCCTCAGCGCCACTTCCCGACGCAACACGTAGTTAAGGGTTTTTTTTGTTTTTAAAACAGACTTTACTCAGTGTAATGAAAACAATGGCACAAATAAATACACGCTCGCTCTCCTCGCGCGAGCAAGATGCTCGCACACACGCACCAGCGCCTCCTCGCCCCCCCCCCGCACACGGACACCCTCGGGTGCAGACCCGGGAGGGAAGGCGGCTGCGCCCCTTCCCGGGCTGTATTTGGTTTATGCTACAGTACTAAATACTCTGAGTCGAACGAAAACAAAACATGAGACTTATCAGTAACACCTTAGCATTATTTCAGTGTGCTAAATTAGTCACAGCTCCATTTCAGGGCTGTTGCTTTTTTTTTTTTCATTTTTCTTTTTTTTT
>WAAB01002891.1:112645-126418 GCA_013389865.1 Piaya cayana | reverse complement strand
TAATTTTAAGTGTTTGAAAAAATTTTTTTTTTTTTGATTTTTCTAAATATTTTTTTGCGGGTATGTTCTTTTTTTTTTTTTTTTTTTTTTTTTTTAAAGAGAAAAAAAGTAACTCAAGAAGGGTGTGAAAGTTAGCAGAACTCAATTCCTCTTCAGTTTTCCAATGAAAATGGGAAAAAAATCCAGCACATTTAGTGTTAGGAGACAGACAGAGCAGATACAAAGCACCTACATTTGAAAGCAGAAGAGACTTTTTTTTTTGGTTTTTTTTTTTTTTTTTGCTCCCAGTAATTCCATGGCATTAAACTGTGGGAACAGTGGGGTTTTTTGTTGGGTTTTTAATGCCTAAACAGATTGCTTATTTTTGCGTGTTGTCTTTTAAAAACGAAAGAGCTCTTCAGTTGCAATAGTCCGACGTGTAACCGGAGCCAGGTCAACCGTGTGACGTCACCACGCGTCCTAGAATTGCGGTTTTCCCATCTTTTTTTTTCCCCCAGCAGAATGATGCTTAAAAGACAATATCCCCAGTACAGGACTGGCTGCTTTTACTCCTGGCAAAACATGCGGATTAGAGAATTTCTCTGGATCGAAACGAGAAACTCGGCAAACTCCAAGGCGTTTCTCCAGCATTCAGTGGCAAACGAAAACAAACCAACACCAAATCGGGGGGAGGTGGAAGGGCAAAGGGAGATGAAGGATGGCGGCTCATCCCGATTTCCCTGCGATTAGTGTGTCACTACAGTCACAGAACGAGAAACAGAAACCTTGTCAAGTGGAAATGCCTCTCCAGTGGGTTGCTGTTGCCCATCTATACGGACAGCAGGAACTTTAGAACCGGGCTTGTAAATCGAGTCTGTATTCGTTAATCACTTGCATTCACTCTTTAAACAAAAAAACAAAAAAAAAAGAACAAAAAAAAAAAAAAAGAAAAAAAAAAAAAAAGAAAAAAAAAAAAAAAGAAAATCTATTCAGTACCGGAGATTAAATAATCACGTGTGTAGTCTTGTGGAAATAAATTTTCAGATTCCTTAAGAAGTCTAATTACTTTCAGTTGCCATTTTTAAATAACTATATATATATTTGTATATATTATCCTGTGATTCTAGTTATGGTTCCTCTGCTGCGCTGAAGATTTAGAAGGAGCATAAAAGCCTTTTGTCCCCTACGAACAGCACAAATGCTGCAGAAAGGTTAGAACAGGCAGTCTTGTCTTGCTACCTTCATTGATCCGGGCGATCCATGGCTTCGTCGTAAGTGATTATCCTTTTGGGATCTGGAAAGAAAGCAAAACGCTAAATTTTCGGCAAGCGACAGTCAGGACCTGTGGCTGGAAATACCCAGAAGAGGTCTGCAAAGTACTCGGGTATTAACAAACTGCTCTGCGGGTCCCCTGTGTTCATCCCACAATGCACTCAGGAGCCCTAGGTGACCCCAATACTCCCATTACAGTCCAGGGCATCTCCACTACTGCTCTTCCCATAGGATAACACAGACCATCTTCACCGGTGAATTGTGGGGACACACCAGAAGAGAAAGCTTAGGTTTGGGTGTGACGCCCAACACCAGACACAGAAGCAATTATTGTACACACAAGGGCAGACTCATTAAATCTACTCTGACACTGGTTTTATTGTTCTTTTAGGGACCCTGCTTCATTCTGAACCCAACACCGTTCCAGGACAATGTATGCTCAGCGACCCAAAACACAGACCAAACGCAGGCCGTGAAGAGTTAAACTCAGGCATCTCCGGACACCGAGACAACCTGCTCTCAACAGCCATCCCAACAGACCAAGCAGGACAGAACAAATGGGTTTATTAATTCTCCCCAATGTCCTTACCTTGCTTCTGCAAATTCCAAACCGATTCCATTTCTGTGGAAGCAAAACGAGAAGACCGTTGTTATCATGCAAATTTATGCTGCCACTAGAGACAACTCCAAACATGCTTTTATTCCCCAAGTGTGGCACCACACCGGAGCAGTCGTGCCGAGGCTTTTGGACAAAGCCAGCTCCATCCCACCCTGCAGCCCAGCCCCAGCCCAGTTCACAGCACCGCGTGAATCCAACATGAATGATCCAGCGATAAAAGGCAGAGAGACAGCTGGAACACGGCCTTAAGGGTCAGATGGCCGAACTGAGCATCGGAAATGTCACTGCCATTCTCCGCTCCTATACATCTCAATCTGATTTCGGGCTTTGCTCCGACTCCAGCGCCGCTTCACCCATTACAGCCTCAGCAAGCAGCCTGGAGGGATGATTTTTTACAAGTTGACGCTTAGCGTGTGTGAAATCAGAACCGCTGGACAAAGTGAGTTTCTCAGCATGCGTCTGCTGGAGCACAACACACACAGATTACTCCGCTAACATCGCCGCAGAACTGCTGTCAACGTAACAGCCAAGAACAAGGTGTGATGCTCCAGACACCCGGCTAACTGCTCGGCTTGCAGCTCTTTCATACAGTCACAGAACAGTAACAAGAAAACTAACTGGCATGGGAAAGGAAGAAGAAACTCTACAAAAGTCATGGCCTCGGCAGGACGTGTGGCAAGTATCACCCTCATCAATCGCTTGCATGTTCGCATCCCTTCTCCAACCCGTCATCTCTCCTTTGTCCTCCACCATCCAAAGCTCCCTGGGGCAGGGAATTGCATGCAAATAAGCATTGCCAGCCCTCTTTGCGCAATTAAGTCCCTTGTAAGAAAGGCTCCGACAAACTTTTACGAGGTCTGTTATGTTTGTGTCACTGTAACAGAAACACTTCGCCCTTTCATCGGGGGAACCCCAAGCGCTTCGGGAACCAGCCCCTAATGCTCCCAGGGACATAAACAAGGGACTGTCTCCCTGCTCCCTCAGATGTAGATTCCCCACTAGTAAATCAAACCAGCTATTACAATTACCTCCAGCAGAGCTGGTTTTCCACTCAGTGAAGTCAGACGCATCATTTCCTAACGGCTTAAGGAGCAGCACTTACGTTAACAGCCTTCCCTAAAGGCAGGGGTCAGAAAACTACCCTCAAGTTGTTGGTTCCTCTGTGTTAGAGCAATGTTAGAGCAGCAAACACAAGGCAGAGGTTGAAGTGCTGCCTGTTACAACATCCCCGTGCAAAACACCTTGCTCCTTCGTGCTTCCGTCTGGTCCTAACTCCATCAGCCACAAGAATGAGACCTGCTAATATTAAGATGCGCCTGATAATGAGATAAGCCAGTGAGATGCTCTCAAAAAAATACCATAAAACGTAAAGTTGAAGAACTTCTGTAACAAAAAAAAAAAAAACAGAAAAAAAATCCAAACTCTTCAGATTTTAAACAATCTTCCTTCTTCTATGATTCTATGATTCTTCAGCAAAAAGAGGCAAGAGAAAGAGTCGTGTGAAGTGTCCTGTGATTCCAAACCTGGAGGCCTTGGCTGGCAGACACTCAGCGTGACAAGTGTACAAAACCAAACAGTATCAGCAAACTGGCTGTGGTATCAACTGCTTGTCAACATCTTCTGCCATCAGAACAGCCAGGGCAAGGTTCTCTCCGGCCAGCAGCACACAGACAGAGGGTAGCACAGAAAGGGCTGTCCCCAGGGGCTGGTCATGTTAAGAGGCCCCAGACCATCTTCCTTCAGCTCAAGGATCTCTTTTCTTGAGCCCACTTTCCCCAGATAAAGCTTCCAGGGTGAGTTCAAGCATTGCCTACAGGAAAAGGGGTGTCCTCACCACGAGTCTGACTCCACCTCCCTGTGGTACCAACCCAAACCCTAGTAACTTCATTGCTCGGANGGAGGGAAGAGGCCCTGGCCCAGGTTCCTGAGAGCAATCGTGGCTGCCCCATCCCTGGAGGTGTTCAAGACAGGCTGGATGGTGCTTTGAGCAATGTGGTCCAGAGGGATGGAACTGGATGGGCTTTAAGGTCGCTTCCAACCGGAACCATTCTATGATTCAAGACCTGATGAACACAGAGGGCCCAGCGCTTCCAAAACAGGACAGGCGACCAAGGAAACGGCACGCTGCTTTCTCAGCAGACTCCAACCCAGCTGGAGAGAACAGCATCAAACCCTTGCACGACTCAACACCAAAGCCAGCCCTGCTCCAAGCCAGGGGCAGTACTACGTCACCTTCTGCGCCCCTTCTAACCTCACGATTTCCAGGATTTTTGCAATTAGGCTTGTGGTTTGGTGAGGAATTGCTGGCAGCCCCAGCCACATCCCCCCAGCGAGCTCCAGGGAGAGGAACCGAGTTTTCTGGGCAGCATCCCTGAAACAAAGGGTTGGTGAGGAAGGCTTTGATGTCAGCAGATTGAGGCCCATTCTAGTGAATTGTGGCAAGATTCCTCCTAGGCCAATAAACTTTACAGCAGAACTGGTACATAACCTTGAAGTGAAAAAAGTCTTTCTAACTTGTTAAGGCCGTCACTTTTACACACATTTTCCTTGCTAGAGAGGCTGGCCCTGCAAGCAGAAGTGTCTGCACGATGCTGCACTGGAAGTTCTTTGTCATTACTAATCTAACCTAAACTGACAATTGTCCCTAAAATGAAGAGCTAAAAAAAAAAAGAAATAACAAAAAGGAACCATCCTCGCCTGGTTTTTGTTTCTGTCTGCAGGACACAATGATTAAGTTAGGGGATTGCCCTGGAAACAAAGCAAAGATTAAAAATTCAGTGCTGTGGAGACTCATCGCTGTGCCGAGTACACGGAACTCATCCTGACAACTGGAAAAGACAGAGACGAGGGAGAATTAAATCAGCTTTTGCCCCACAGCCCAGGCCCCACAAGACCAGAAGCAGCAGACGGAGCTCTAGCCCCTTCCCACCAAGGGGGATGGGAAACCTAGGCCTTTTTTCCCCCCCCTCTCTCCTGATGTAAAGGATGAAAATTGCTGAATTCACAGCTCTGCTATTTCTTCTGACCCAGTTCACCATTCCAGCAAATGCCACTCCTGGCTGGCCCACGCTGCCGTGCTCTATTTTCCATGCTGCTCTTCTGCTTCTTCACGCGAGCAGAGATGCTGGTGCAGCTGAGATGCTGAGAAGGAACAAAGCAGCGGCACAGGCAGAAACTTGGGGCAAGACAGAAAGAGAGAAACACGGCAGTCTCCTCTCCTCCGCTGACGTGGTCTTTGAACTGGAAACCTTGATTAGCTGCTTTTTGGCTAATGACAAGCAAACTACTGAGCTCCTCACCATGAAGCTGGTATGGCAAACACAGAGCCAGGCGTCAGGGACAGACACAGCCCTTCCTGGGAGGCTGCAACTGCCCAAACCCCATGAAATGCGGCAGAGAGTTGATGTTATTCCAATATGAAACATTGCATCCAGCTGTCTTTAAAGGGAGGACTAAAGCAGTAAAAAGATCCTCATTTCAGCAGAAGTAAAGCTGAGATATGCTCAGACTCCTCTTTTTGAAGGGTCAAAAAGGTCTGTGAGGAGCAGGTTTACCTCCAAAAGATGAGGATTTTGGCAATGCCGCACCGATGCAGGAGTTTGGTTCTAACCTAGACAGGGCCAACATCCCTAAGCAAGAGCACTGCTCCTCCTTGATCCTTCCAGTCTCCCACACTAAGGTACCATCCCTGCCTCCAACCACACAACAGCTCATCAGAGCTAGACTAAATTACTTCTACCTTCTAAATCAGGTCCGTCACCCGTGAGGGTTTCAAGGCACTGTCACAAACACCAAGTGGCACGGCCTGTCAACGAGGGCAGCCGCGCTGAAGGATCACGTTTTACAGTCAAGCAGATCAGACAATCACGGGAGCCTTTCTGCCCTTTAGAAAGACAAAAGCAAGGCACAGAGGAATCACCTCAAGAAGCATCCAAGAGAAGAACCGGTGGGTGCACCACCAGCCTTGCCAGTGCATTCTGAGCACCCTGACTTCTGGGGAAAAAGCAATCTGGGTGCATAAAACAAGCACAGCTTCCTCCACCGCAACCTCACTTGGCTCCGTAGCCACCCAGCCCTATGCCCCAGCCCGGCCCTGCCAGCACACACGCTGCTGCAGTGGTTTGAACAGGATTCTGTACCAGAGCCAGCCCACCCCGGTGCTCCCTCCTCCGTCCATCCCCTCCCAGGGAAGCTGGGAAGCAATTACAGCCTATAATGCCCCTTGCAGTCACTGGGCAAACCCTGCACAGGAAAGCCTGGTTTGCTGGAACAAAGCTACTGAGTAAGCTGGAGGCTTTCCCACAGCCTATTTACAGTCCAAGATGAGGATCCACATAACCTGATTACAGTCACAAACAGCGCAAACAAGTGCAAGCTCGTGACAGCCAGGCCAAAGCACTGTGTCCACTCGTGCTGAAGCCCATTTCTCGCCACACACCCACAGTTTCACCCTTGCACCATGGGTAGCTCATAGGGAATTGCTCCACACTGAGGAGCCCAGGGCAGAGACCCCGCTGACACTCCACATTCACCTCTGCCCTTGCCCTGCAATCCTTCCTCTTTGTGTCCATAACCCCAGAGGCAGGGCAGCTTTGAAGATCAAACTATTGAGACTTTGCTCAAAAGCAAACACATCGATCTGAAGAGGGAGAAGTTCACCTCCTCTTGAAATCAAAATCAAACAATCTGAGGATCCAGCTGCCCAGGCACCTTAACACCAGCCCAGGCAAACCTGCACACTCTATGGAGAGGAGGGGAAAGCAGCTTGTAAAAAAATAAGCAGGTGACATTGTGCCTTTCCTATTGCAGAGGAACTGGTTGGCTACAGGAGTAGGACCTCAGGCAAACAGCCCAAGATAAATGGAGAGAACAGCGTAGGAATTAACCACTGCACTGCATGCAAACACCCCCTGGCAGCTCTGCATTCTGGGCATTCTGGGGTATGTTGTGCCACCAGATCTCATCCATGGGGCTCTGGTCGCAGGAAGGAAGGAGGGGACAGAATTTCCACCTGCGTGGGGCAGAGGAAGGCACTGCTCCTCCTCCCAGTCCCCCTTCATCGAACTCACCAAGATGGACTTGAACAGACACAGAAATGCATCATCATCACCACTGATCTGTTTTCTAAACCAGCAATAACACCTGAAGACCAAGTAGGAGAAAGACAGGCTCAAGCTGTTTGGAGCACCCGCATGCATTAACGACAACACTGATCAGAAGCATCCATCATCTTTCACCCCCAAATCGCACCTTGAAGCCAGCAGAGATACAGCTTGAAAAATAATCAACACAGAGGAGCGCTGGGGCAGGAAAATCACAAGGGTGCTTGCTCTGGATGCTCATACAAGAGCAGAATCATGGAAAGAGCAGAAAACAGCATTTTAAAGAGTGCTTTAGGTGCCCGTCCTTGCTGCTGGATGTAATGAACTCAGGCGTTTAGAGCGAAACCAGGCAGACTTTGAAGTTAACACCTCCTCAAGAGGACATGGGAAGGGAGTGTTCTTTATTTTCCTGTTGTTCCCATTGTTTTACTGGGGTCTGTCTTTCACACCGCCGGTGAGAAAGGGAGAGCTGATGAGCCCTGCTGCGGCTGCACAAAGCTGCTCTGCCACTACGCATTCAGGCTGACCAAAACAGAAGGGATAAACTTGAAGTGCTAGAAAAACTTGCGAACCGTTAAGGGGAGAAGGACTGCCTAGGACTTGTACCACACTGTGCTTTGTGGCAACCTGTTTTCTGATAAGAAACTGGGATGCAGGCTGCAGGCAGAGAGAAGAAATGGGAACAGAAAGCTTGAGTAGAGGGTAGAGGACCCAGATAAAATCAATCGATGAATGCTGTCCTCAGGAATACAAAAGCTTAAAATGTTAATGTCGTGAGAGTGAAGTGACCTGGAATAAATATTTTGAGCTATTAGTTTTAAGTGAGTGGGCTCCCCGTTACTAAAGGAAGGCATCTAAGTTTCTGTATGTGCCACAGAGTTTGTGAACAGGTAATCTAAGAGCTTTGCAGTGAGTAAAACCAGCAAATATGCCAATGCTAACCAAACACCGACCCCTCTGCAGAGGAGAGGGAGGCGTTATAGGTATCTGTACAAAAAATGAATGTTGCCTTTTTCCCTTCAGGGTAGGGGGATGCAGGGAGACAGAAGGGGGCACAAATAAAAAACGAACTGCTCATGTTCCTCAAGGGAAGGTGAGTAACTGTGCCAAAAGGGAACACACAAGCAGGCTCCTGGCAACACTGAGCCAGGACCAAAAGCCAAAAGCTGCCACAAGACTTGGAGCTTCTGTGGCTGAGGCTAAAGCAAACCATCCCACAAGCTTCCCTCTCTTCGTTCCCAGTTTAAAGCGTCTGTATCGTGTTTGAGTCATTTCAGGCTCAAAAAAAACAGGAAAAGAAGGAGCCGGACTACAAAGGGCTCCATGAAAGCAATAAAATCATCTGAAAGATTTGGGCTACAAAGACAACGAGAGAATTCAATCTGCAGCTTATGAAGAGTTGATAAGCAAAGATTCATCTTGCTGCTGCCACAATGCTCGAGAAGGGCAGGGGAAAAGCTTGTGTGGGGGTTTTGCTTAGAAATATAAAGTCAGTCACACCATGAAAAGCCATAGGAATAATTTTTTCCCTCCTTCAAAGCCATGATTTCACGGCCTGATCTGCCCAGGGGAGAAGCTGCAACACTTTGGTGGTAGAGGTGTAAGTACAGACTAGGAAGTCTTCTCAGTGACAGAAAATCACCTCATAAAGCTGGAACCAAGCAGGCAAACCTACATATTTAACTCCTTCCAATGCTGAAAAGCTCAGGAGAAGCTGCCCTTTGCATAGAATTAAAATGTGACACACGTTAGCTAAGTATCATCCCTCTCAACATCCCTTATCCTTGTCCACAGGAACACGGAAACAAATACCTCTTAACATCAATTAAACAAGCCTTGAATAACTTTCCCAAACCGTTATTGCCATTAGAGATATGCAAGCAAAAAAAAGCTCATTTTTCAAAACAATCAGGATTGCTGTAAGGAATAGATCACATTAGAATATCGCAGTTAAATAAAACAAAAAAAAAAGAGAAGAGAGTGCCCTTAGGCAGCAATTGAAGCCATTACCTTTAGTGTGATATAGAATAGCAGCCCTCAGGTCAAAAGAACCCCAGCTATCTTTCCTTTCTAGGCCTCTCTGGTACCTCTGTTCTTTGGCGGAGGCTAGCAAATTGTTCGTAGGAGAGGCCAGAGGATTCTCTACTTCATAGTCTTTTGAAAGAAACACTAAAGCACCTTGGCTACCGGCGTCTGCCTTTTGTAGGTCACCTGTGTGATGCGACTCCAAAGCTAAGACACCACCCTCCACAGCAGTCCCAGGCTTAAGGATAGCACTGAGAATTTGAGGGCTAGTCCGTTTATCCAGCTCATAAGCCTTAGGAAACACAGGTTGCTCAGTTCCTGAGGGACTGATTTCAGCACACTGTGAAACCAAAGCGGCAGGATATTCCCCTTGAAATGTCACTTCCATCAACTGATTATCCGCAGATTTCCCCACGACAGTTTCGGGCCCAGCGCTGGGCTCGTTGATGAAAGACAAGCCCCACTGATTCTGGAAGATATCTCCCAGGTTCTGCTGATTGGTCTGCGACGGGAAATCGACTTGCGCTGCACCCAGGAGCACAGTTTGCATATTCGAAGGGTAGATAAAAAGGCTAGATTTCTTTTGTTCGAGAGCCGTCGAAGCTGGACTCGCGTCCTGGGGCGCTGACTCGGGGGAGGCGGATGGGACAGTACTAGCAGCGGTTGGGAGCAGCGGCTGGGTCCCTGGGGAGTAGACGCTTCCATCGGTCCCCGCCAGGATCGGCCCGTTGGAGAAGCTAGCAGAAGTAACAGATTTCATAGCAGACATGGGGACCTGGGACAGTCGACTCGATGTCTGGGTCTGAGTTTCCCCAGCAGATGACGAAGATGACGAAGATGATGTGGATGGTGTTTGAGCTGCTTTGTTGAGGTTTTCTTTAACTTTACTTGCATAACTTATTTTGGGGACAATTTTAGCACTGCTGTTGTCCACTGGAAACACCGGGGGTGGTTTAAACAAGGTCCATGAGTCCTCTTTAGACGTAGCCGACGACACATGCTTCCCTTTGGGCCGGTCATCAAACTTCTTGCTGCTAATCCCAGGTTTGGCATCAGAGTTTTTTCGCTGTATGTCCCCAAGCCCAGGCTTCCCCCGGCCTGCACCGCCAGCCCCTGCCTCGTATTTCCAAACGGGCTTAGTATTTTCAATTCGGTTCCCCTTTTGTTCACTATAATCAGGCTTGAAACTCTCAAGTTCCTGTTTTAGGGTTGGTGCGCTGACCTCCTGCTGCATGATTTTGTCCTGTACTAGATTCAAGTTCTCACAACCCTTGGCACTGTTGCGCCTGCCTTTCCTCTTTTTAGGTGTGGTATATCCACTCTCGGAGCCGCTACCATCGTTATCGGCCCCTTTGCCTACGTAGCCATTGGTGATATAGCTGGAATTATTGGTTACCACGCCGTTTGGAATAGACACTCCCTCTGGCTTGTCTGAGGACTGGCCTTCTCTAAGTTTGTTCTCGTAAGACTTCTCATTCTTTTTGTCCGCGTTATTTTTCTGAATGAAGTTCTTGGGTTTGATTCCGGCTTTCCCCAAAGCGCTGGCCTTCACAGTCTGCTTTGGGGCGACGTTAGTGTCTGCGAGCTGCTGGCTGCCGTTAGGTACCCTGGATCCGGGGGTGTTGGTTTCATCAGAGCACAAGCCCTTTAACGACACTTCTCTTTCTCCTGCGTTGCCATTTAGCTCTCCATAGCCTAGAAGAAAGCCAAAAACAACAGAGGCAAGAATTATAATGCGAAATGTTCAAACTTCTGGCTGCAGAAAGCTGTAATCAGCCCCAAACATATCCAAGTGTCCTCAAGGAGACATTTTACAATAGGAAAACATCTAGCCTGACAGGGAAAAGCACCTGCTTATTTGCTGGGAGCCACCACAAGAAGGGTTAAGCAGAAAGTACTGGCAGTCGTTGAATCTCAGATACAACAGGATGATGTATAGAGAGCAAAACAGAGCAGAATATAGATACTATGTAAGGAAAATATACTGTACTAAACATCACTGGCAAGACGGAGAGCTATTTCATCAGCTACTATTTCCAGGTCACACAGAGGAAAAAAATTAACTCCCAAGATGCTTCAAGATAGAGGGATCTGCCGCCTTTGCTACAAGATTTATCGAAGTTCAGAATCCAGACTGCGAACCAGGGCCAATTCCTACCACCTCCATCAGCTCCCAGGCCTCTCCTGCCCAGTCTCCTCCCAAGCACCAGCTCCAATGAAGGGGGGGAAAGGAAAACAAAAAGCCGTTTTCCAAAAGGATCTGTGCAAATCCAGCTGGAAGTCACGTCTCCTCACTTCATTTCAAAACAGCAACCAACACCTCCCTGCACGTGCTCTTCAGCTCTGGAAAGGTGATAAAACCGAGCATTAACGCATCCCTGCAAGCACCCTCAACTACTGCTGGCAAGTGGCTCCTGCCTCCTGCCCTGAGAAAGGTCAGAGCCTGAGTCCCAGCACCACCCTGAGACCTGAGCACAGCACCTGCCAAGGGCTCCAGCCCATCAAACCCTGTACACCCGGTTCCATTTGGCTTCTCAAGCTCATTGCAAGGCCTTGTGGTTCTGAAGGGAATCTTGAGAGCACAATTCAAGTGGAGTTGGAAGCCAGGACAGTCCAGATTGAGCCACCACATCCTTTATTTTTAATCCCTGGCCAGAGAACTATTGCTTTTGAGAAGCCCAGCTACAACGCCTCCAGAGAAGTCCTGAAGCCCCGCTGAGATAGGAAGAGCACGCTGTGCCCAGCTCAACAAATCCCCTTCAACTGGAGGCGGAGGAGAGGGATTCCCTCCTATGGCACCTGCTTCTCTGGGAAGAGCCCTAGCCTCACTCCTTCCCTGACTCATCCCTTCTCCTTCCCCAGGGTGGAAAGCCTCACATCTCCCGCAACAACTGACCCACCTAAGGCTTCATCTCTGGCCACAGCACCCAAGTCAGCACAGCGCTTGGAGTGCCCCAAGAATGAGAGCAGGCAAAACTGCGGCTTGAAAAGGAACATTGTTGTTGTTGCCGATGCTGTTGGGATTAACTGCTATCCCAGAAGACTATGCTGGACCCTCAGATGTCTGGCAGATGTAACTGCTCAAGTCCCGTGCAAGTCGGGAACACAAGAATCCTTGCAGGAATCTTTACAGAAATTCCACAACTGAGTTAGCCGAGAGGGATCAGAAAGGATTTTATTGCACACGAGCATCTGTAGCCACCACAACTTCCACTATAATTTCCAAATACACTGTTAAGGATTTCAACCATAAATATTTCACCCCAGAGCAAACTGAGGGGATGGGATTCTCAGCTGAGTCAAGGACTAAGAATTAAGTATTCCAGAAGCAGCCTTCTCAACGTGTTAGAGCTGACCTTGTATGACTCAAGACTCCTGACACCACTTGTTAATGAAACAAAACAATCAGAGTGGTCACAAGACCACTGCAGATGAGGAGCGAAAGAATAAAATGAAGAACAAAATCCATTTCAGTAAGTCGGTGTGTCAGCAGTTTCTAGTTCCAATTTTCGAGCATTCACAACTCAGCTGCCTGAGTTTTCTCCAAACCAACGTCTGGCACAGCTGGCTCTGGCCTGGACACGGAGGTGCCGCCACCAGAATCCAGGGGAGGAAAAGGAAAGGACGTCAAAATGAACGGGTGAAACATTTGTAAGCCTCACCAGCGGCTCCGGGGCTGGAACGGGAGGGGGTCAGAGTGCAGGCACATTAAACCCAGAGTGCTGCAGACGGTGACATGACTGCTCGACTTATTTTTGCTCAGGAACTTATTTTAGCGTGCAAATGCTCCAGTCCCTCCCAAGGCCCAGCTCCAGGGGCTCTATCGTGGCTGATCCCCAGCTCCAGGCCCAACCTGAGCCTCAGTGCCGAGAGGCTCCTGGCTCATCCTGAACCCCCGCTTCCAGGTCTCTGGTGCCTCCCGAGCCCATTCCAAGCTCTGGCTTCCAGGGGCTCCATCCCAGCAGATCCCTGACTCCAGGTTCTCCGAGCCCTAGCTCTGAGGGGCTCCTGGCCCATCTCAAGCTCTAGAGCCTCCAGTGCCTCCCAGGCCCAACTCCAGCTTCCAGGGCCTCCATCCCAGCTGATCCCCAGCTTCCAGGGCCTTGGGCTCTCCGAGCCGCAGCTTCCAGGGGCTCCACCCCAGCTGATCCCCGGTTCCAAGGGCCCTTGTCCCTCCCGAGCCTCGGCTTCCAGGGGCTCTGGTGCCTCCCGCCCGGTTATGTAAATGGAAATTCCAAGGAAAGCAAACAACGGCGGCCGGATCCCGGCCGTCCCCGCAGCCCCGCGCTGCCACTGCCCCTGGGGCGCGATTGCTCGGGGCACCGGGACCCCAGGGGCGGGGGACGGAGGGGGGTCGGGAGCGGCGACCCCCGCCCCGCGGCCGGGATCGGGGTGGCAGGAGGAGGAGGAGGAGGAGGAGACCGAGGCCGAAGTCCCTGCTCCCGCCGGCCGGGCCGGGCCCCTCCGCCTTCCCTGCCCCATTGATTTTCATCCCCGTCCCGGTCGCGGGCGGGGAGAGGGAGAAGGAGACGGAGGAAAAGGAGGAGGGGAAGGAGGAGAAGAAGAGAAGGAGAAGGCCAAAACCCCGCTCCCGCCGGCCAGGCCCCTTCCTTGCCTTCCCTGTCCCATACATTTTCATAACCCCAAGGTTTTTAGCCCCGTCCCGGGCACGGGCGGGGAGAGGGAGAAGAAGGAGGAGAGGTGGGCAGGAGGAGAGGGAGGAGGAGAGGGAAGAGAGGGAGAGAGGCAGGAAGAGAGGGGGGGAGGCAGGAGGAG
>WAAB01002891.1:99148-111161 GCA_013389865.1 Piaya cayana | reverse complement strand
CTTTCTCTCTCTCATCTCTCCTATCTCCTTCCCATATTTCTTCCATCTCTCCCATTTCCATCCATTCTCTCCAATCTCTCTCCCAGCGCTCTCCCTGCACTGACTCAGACCCGCAGCCCGTGTTCCCACAGGTGTGGGGTGTTCCTTGGGCCTCCTGGCTGTGTCCCAGCAGGATCCTGGGACTGGAGGGGAGGCTGAGAGAGGGGCAGCATCGCCTCGGTTTACTGCAAATGACTGGATCAACTGCCCCGCCACCAGGGACTGCAGGAACAGCAGCAAACAGGAGGGGAATTGGACAGGGACGAGGAGCAGGGGCATCATGAACAGAGCAGGGCTCTTGGGAAAGCACTGGGTTGAGCCTTCCAAGAAAGGAGGGGGAGACAAAACTTAAAATTCTAGTATTGTACTTCATACTCTTCCCAGCTTCAGATAATGGAACACATTCTGCTTGGGCTCTGACTCTGTTCTGCTGAGCACTGAATAAAAGAGACAGCCCCTGCCCAGACACTTTACAGTCCCCAAATTTTATTTCATCAGAACACAGTAGAAAGTCTGTGCCTCACACACAGCCTCTCACCCCACCCTAGTATGTAGGAGGTAAAACTTTTCCTACCAGAAATCTAACTCCTACATTAATACAGAGTATTTCCTTCAAGATTTGAGGTGCTCAAAATCTATCACATGCTGAACTGGCCCCACCATGTGCGTTTCTTTGAGCATAGTAAGAAGTAATTTTAAATGCAGTGAAAACACTAAAGCAAGTAGCTCTGAACTTTGGGCTTTACCCGTGCTGTCTGGAATAACGGTCCTTTCAAAAGCTGACTCATAGAACAGCCTTACATTGCTTAGGAGACGAGTCTTCAAATGAGGAGTCAGACTGTGATCACACTTGACATTTCATTGGTGGCTTGGAAGAATTTATTTTTAATATAAGGAACTGGCTTGGAGACATAAACTTCAAAAGGCTCTGAAAAAAGCAAACAATTATGGACAGATCAGCTCTGCGCACACGTCTTCCAGAAACCTACACACAGAGGGCAGTGGGTTGCGCCTTCGTAAAAGACAAAGTAATTATTGCTGCTTAGAAGTGTCATGTTGTCCGTTTTATATTAAATATCAAAACGCAGATTAAATAAAATCCAAAACAACATAGCCCAGAACCCATCGCACTCAGTGCTGCCCCGGCAGACGGAGCACCGGGGGGGGCTACCCACAACACGCGGCTGTTGGGGGTCACTGCCCTGCTTACGCAGGGATGATATTAGCAGCACTACAAGTTCCAGCATGCTGTGCTGTGCTGGGCTGCTGTCTCCTCCCTGCCACCCTGGGAGATGTAGTCTGCGGAAGCCTCCCTTCTGGCACAATGCTGCACCAGTCACACTGCATATTAATATTCAACAGTTGTTCAGGTTGCGTTCTCCGGAGCTGTGGGAAAGGGAAACCCGAGACTTCTGTGCCTCCTCATCTGCAGCAGTTTTCCTTCTCGCCGCTCTTTGAGTTTGGCAAGGCGGGCAGGGTCTCAGGCAAAGGAAAGGGGTAATTTTCCTTGGAATTCCACACCCACCGCCAAGTATTCCCGCATCCAGGCACAAAGTGGGACACAGCCAGCATAATTTCTCGCTCAGTAATTTATTCAAAGCTTTATTTTACAAAGCTTTGAAGCGGAGGGCTTTTCAGAGAACCTGCCTGTTAAAGCTGCAAAATTAAGGCAGTGAGGAGTGAATCAGCTGCCACAGAAACCATGAGAAAATTTTCCTGGAGAGCTTGACCCGAGAGGAGTTTTGAATTCATATGAAAATGCAGTTAAACGGAGAAACTATTCCAGCAATTTTAAAAGAACAAATAATTCCTTTTCAAAAGCAATCTTCTTTAAGACACTACATTTAATTTCCAGTGTTTTCAGGTAAAACTGAAACCATACAATTAAGCTGTGAAAAGAAAAATGCTGGCTTTGTAGTATTTTTTGTATCTGTCTCCTGTTTAAACCCTGAAGCTGGGGTACGTCAAAATTACCATATTTATAGATATTGGGAAGGGCTCTTATTCAAAGTATGTGTGGCATGCATTTACATTTTTTTTTTGCCACAGTGTTTTCATTTATAGCAAAGGTTCAGACTTGCAAAAACTCTCCCTATTCTGACACATCCAACCTAACACAGAGCCCAAGCAGATGTTTCGTTCCAAGTATGTTTACAGCCATATGACTCGAACCCTTGCCATGCTCGGCCCCTAATATGTTTCAGTACAACACAGACATGATTTAACAGCTGATGTTCAAATGATGGAGGAAGGCTCGGGTCTTGGAGACAGCAGAAGCAGTTTAGACAGGATGGATGATGGGGTGACAGCGCTCCTCGCAGCCTTCTGTGTGGCCAGGGCTGCAGCTCACGATACCGACCTTCGTAATTGGCTTCAGGTAAGGTGGAGCCTCTCCTTGACTCCATTTTCGTACTCTGCCGTGTGCATTATTTATAGCTACAAAGCCGGTCTCTTTAAAGACTTCTCCCTCTAGAGACAGCTGGAGAGTAGACTTTGGGTTAGAGGTCTTAAAAAGCAGACAAAAAAAGAGGATTTAACTCATAACTGGATTGTAGAAACGGATACCACGGACACTCATCTTTCCCATCCCTAATAATTCAAGCATTTCCACATAATAGCACACGCCGAATTACATTCTTTTCCCCTAAAAACTTAACTTCCAAATTCCATAAGCACACAATGTTAATCCTTCATTTACTCTCCAGAAAATTAATGGAGCTCAGCACCAAAAATAACCATAGGGCACGGTTTTGTGAGGCAGCAAAACTGACATAATGGAGATCTGCTCCCAAAAGGGAAGGTCTGCTCTCCCCATGCCTGCCTGCTGCTGCCCTGCCCTCGCAGGCTTGTTTGAGAAATTAAACACAAAGATAACTCTTTAGATGCAAAAGTGCATGTTTGTATCCTGGTTCGGCTTCCTGAATCCTTGAGGAGCCAGATGAGCATAAATGCCCTTAAGATTGGGTTGTAACTACAGCAACTCAGGAGTTGCCTTCTACAGGCAGCCCTGCTGCAGGGGTGACCCCTTCTGGGAACGGGGCAGCGAGGACCCAGCTGGGGCCGCAGCCACTTAAGCCATCTAATTTTATTTTGCTCCGATCTGTAAGTCAATCCTCTCGAGTGCCCGAAGAGGGACAGTGTGACCACCCTTCAAAGTGTTCCGAGCAAGCTGCAACAGAAGGGCTGTAACCAAAGGGCTGTAACCAGTGGGCCTTCCCTCTGGTGGGTACATCCATTGTTCAGCAGCACTAGGTCTGGGGAAGGTCCCCTGCTGTAAACACGCCAAAGTGTTCACACAGGCATGAGTAACATCTGCTGCCCATAGCTGCATGAGAAATTGTTTACTGGAGTGCAATCACATAAATTGGAGGCAGCTTCTTGGACACGTATGAGAAGCAGCACAGGAGGCAGGCTAGCAGGTTGGCCCCAGCCAAGTCTCTCATCATTGCTTGTTTGGGATTTCAAAGAATCCTGGCTCTGAGCTTTCAAACAGTTCTGGATCTCCCTCTGCTTCCCAAGATCATCACAAGGACCACTAAGAAATCCACACAAACACCTTCCAAGGCGCCCTAGCAAGAACTGCCCTGCTGTTAGGAGCTGAGGCACAAGCGGACCGGCCTCCCTTCCGCAGGGTTTGCAGCAGCCACTGCTCGCAGCGGACTTTGACCTCTGGAAGACAAATGAGAAAAAGCTCAATCCACAAATCCCAAGCACTTTTTATCTTGTTATACAACACAACAGTCACAAGGTCGCTAGTCACTTACATTTCATTCGTATTGCACTTGGATACCAAGCATGTATTATTTTGAAATCAGGGTTCTTTAATTACTATTTGTTAAATAATTGAGTCTGTCTGGATTTGGCATGTGGGGACACACACGCTTGTGTTTAGACTCAGGGTCCCCAGCCTAAAAATGTCCGGCAGTGGCAGAACATTGAATCTGGAAGGGTTATTATTTGAGTTATTACTATGACTGCAGTTTCATTATGTGACAGAGGGCAATGATGGTTGACTACAAGATTAGGGATTGAGAAGAGCTCTTGTCTGAAGGAAAATTAAAAAGACCGGCACCATTCACCTCCAAGGGAGTGAATCAGAAAGCCCATTACAGAATGCATGGCCCACAGATAGCAGTTTGAGAACTTTTGTTCACCTTATCTCAATGTGTAGGAACACAAGAACATGAAGAGGGGGAAAAAAAGGTAAATTAAAAGATAAGCAGCCTCCTTTTAATGCTTTGCATTAAATATATATGGAATTCACTGATGTGCAACATTGTGAGGAGCAAGGGATTGTTCCTGTTCTCAAAGGATGGGCATCATTCAGCCAAAAGTAAATATTTAACAGCTAAAATAGGTGGTTTATTATCTATCATTCTTCAGGGCACAAGTGAGCTTCTACCTCTTAGAATTTGAAAGATTTCTGTCAGATATCCAGCACCTGGAGAACTCAAAAAGAAGTGGAGGGTAGAATTCGCTCATCATAGAACCATCTACTCTGAAGAATTAATGAACTGAGGGTTCATTAATTCAACAAGACAGCTGATGGCTCTAGCCAGACAGGGAGGAAAGCACAAGGCACCAGGGACACTTATTGACTGGCAAGGCAGGCAACGGTCACTGTGCAGCAGATGCCTGGCAGTATCCAGAGTCTGTAGAGGGGTTCTTGCATCCTCAGCTTCATGGATCTATGCTCCAATTTATAAAATTTGAGTGGTTTCGTTACTAAGTGACAACACTGCGGAAAACAAAGTCCCGCCTCATCTTTGGCCCCACTGCCTTACCTTGGAATCTGCTCCACAGTGCCACTCTTGGCCTCCCACAGTTTCTGTACTTGACTGCTTACCTACTCGGGAGGACTGAATTACCGAGCGAAGGCTATTGTTCGCAGAAAGGCTTTGTGCAACAACTATTCTGGCACAGCTCCCCAGGTGGGGACACAGTTCATATAGGCAAAAGAACTCACTAAATCATCTCCTTAAAAGGCAAACTGCACCATCAGAATAAATCACACTATGTCTTTGCTTTTCACATGCCATTGTTACTGCAGGGTTAAGTCTGGGGTTTTCACATTCCAACCTGCATAACTGTTCTTGCAAGACTAGTAGTTCCTTGCCCAGGAAGACAAGATGCACCAGGAGGCAAACAAACAAAAATATCACAAAAAAAAAGACAACCTTGTTTTGTTTTCCTAACAAATCATTTCTTTTCTGTACATATTGTAAGAGAAGAATGAAGAAATGAGCCGTGTGCACTGGCTCTGTTAAGAATGGGAAGGGTAACTGTGTTCAGAAGTCACCTCTGGGGTGGAGAACAGCAGCTGTAGACAGCAACCCTTACAGAAGGGTTTATTTACTACATGGATGGAACGAGAATATTATATCTTAATGAAGCTGTAGTGAAACACAAGTGAAATCTCAAGATATAACATGAAAAGTTCATCTAGAATCGAACCAGAATTCCAGATACAAGACCCCAACTCTGCTGGAAAGTAGCATAGGAATTCATACACCAAGTCCAATTACTAATATTCATTCTTTATCATCGCCTTTACACTGCAATAGACCTCATGTTGGCCCTAGGAAGGGATATGAGTCAATCCTTGACTAACTGGCTGTGATTCACTAAGGAACCAACATATATAAAATCACTGAAGATAAAAAAAAGGGAGGTTTGCCTTACTGATAATTTATCTAATGGCTGCTGAGATTGAAGGAACAGGAGAGAGATGAGAGGAGAGCACCACATTGCTATGGAAACTAGAATTTTCAAAATAAATACCTTTCCAGAACCGAGGTTGCAGATCTAAAATAATCCATACTGGTTTCAATGTCACCTCCCTTTGCCATGAGATCTACCCATACTGACCTGCCAGGCACAGGCAAAAAGCTTGTATGAAGTGATATAAGACATCCTGGTGCTTATTCCAGTGCAGGTCTGGGCCCTGAACAGAAACCTCCGTGTTTGGTTTGTTACTCGTACAGCTTTGGGAGCCTTCCTGCCACAGTCAGCCTAGCCTGGCCAGTGCAGAACAGCTCCAGAACCACCTGAGGCTGGAAGCGTTACTTTTATCCCACTATATTGATTATCCCAAATACTTAAAGGTGGCTTACAGCAAAGCTGGGAAAGGGCTCCTCATCAGGGAGTGCAGGGATAGGATAAGGGAAATGGTTTCAGCTGAAAGAGGGGAGATTTATATTAGACTGTAGGAAGAAATTCTTTATTGTGAGGGTGGGGAGGCCCTGGCCCAGGTTGCCCAAAGCAGTGGTGGCTGTTTCATCCCTGGAGGGGTTCAAGGCCAGGTTGGATGGGGCTTGGAGCCCCTCACCAAGCGGGAGGTGCCCCTGCTCATGGCAGGGGGTGGGACTGAATGGGCTTCAAGGTCCCTTCCAACCTAAACCATTCTGTAATTCTTTGATACTACTTGCAAAGCCCTTTTCTTTATTTTAAATGAGATAAGACAACATGACATATAAAGCTTTGTGAAGTTCTGACTCCCTTACTCACAGTGGGAAACTCCTTGCCCTGCAAATGGCTCTGCTGTAGTAACTGTTCAGTGTGTCCAGCTCTTTGCTCCTCTTTTAGAAAGATAGTTGGTAACTTCCCCACTTGTGCCTGGATAAAGGGTTTCTCACTTTAGACGCACAGGTACCTCCATGCCCCACCCAGCCAGTGCCATCTCACTGATTGCTGCTGTAAACAAGGCCAGGCTCTAGGAATGCTGACTCACCGTGCAAGGACTATGGAAGATTTTTAGAGCTGATAAAGAAGCAAAGCCCGGCAGGTTTCCTGCCCTTCCTCCTTATCTGTGAGCCCCTTGCCATGACAGGCTGTAACGAAGGACCTTGCTTCCTGAGAGGAGGCAAAGAGCAGGTTCTTGCTTCCTAGAGATAGCCCCGATTCCTTTGAATTCCCAGTTGCTAGCTAGTAATTGCAGGCAGGAGAAGAAAACTCCCAGTTCTTACAACCACAGGCCTACAGATGTTGAGAGATGAACGGCTGCTGGGTAGGCTCCTAACACAGCAGCACTGCTCAGGCTTCCTGGGGTGCAGTCAAGTTCATTTAAAATGCTCGGTATCTGCTACGGAAAGCTGTTCTTTACCTATAGACTTTCCTGAACCGGATTTAGCTCCAATTCCTGCCTCCAGCACAGCTGAGTCAGTGCAGACAGGCAAATCACTGTTTGCTTTGGGAGGGTTCGCCACCAATCGAGACGCAGGCAGGCAGCACGGGTGCAAATTATGGTTTACTGTGGGCATGCCGGCACAGGCAGGGAGAGGGACCTGTGCTCACATGGAACTGCAGGGATGGTGGGGAGCAGCGCGGGGAGATCAGCGCTATCTAGGCAGGAGCCAGTCTGGGTGCATTCTGCCTGTGTTAGCACACTGCTGTGCCCAAACTAATCAGCTCTGGATTTCATCCAGATGATAAGCTGACTGCCCACCACATCAACGGCCTGTTTTCTCCACTGGGAAATGACCTCCTGTTGCAAAAGGCAGAGCGTTTAGGAAAACAACAAAGTTTTATACCCACACAATTCACATGGCAAGTAACTCCACAAAATCTACGCAGCAGGGAGACTTTGCAAGTGGCTGGGATGGGCAGGTTGCTGAGCTGCCTCCTCCTCCCATTACCTCCACATCTCGTTTGGGAAGAAGGAGAGGCTGAAGAGCTACATTTGCGAGCTGGGCAGGGCAGACCAGGGAGCAACTCTCACTGAATGGAAGGCGAGAGCTGTGCTGCAGTGCTCAGAAATGACTGTGCTAAATGGCCATGGGAGTGGTAGTGAGTTGATTTTACCTATCACCTAACTACAGCCCACAATGAGTGTGGCCCGTAGCTTCAAAATGCGCTAACACACACAACCAGGAATGCAGAGCTCCCTTTTTATTGGCAGCTAACTTTCAGCTCAGCTTAGCTGTGATCAAATGAAATCCTTCGCGAGCTGATCTTGCGCATAATTCTCTCTATACTCGTTGGTGTGGATTTGCACTTGGCTGAAGCCTCTCTCTTTCAAGGTATCAGGAACCATTTTGTATAGGTGGAGACTGGGGCTGGTCCTACCGGGCTCTCACACTAGTTGAAGAGAACGGCAGCGATAGTGCTTTTGCCCTATTTATAGCGCTTACTCAAAGGAAACCTGAGGTCCTGTCAGTCCTTCATCTCAGGTAACTGCTGCTACAATGAAGATGGCTCAGTGTGAAGATGGCCCTGTGTGAAGAATAGATTGGCTCGCAAATGCAGAACAGCTGCTTAAGCAGAACGCAAGGAACAGAAGCAATGATGTTGCTGGGCAGAGAAAAGCGTTGCAAGAGCTCGCAGATAGCCTCCTTTCTCTAAAGGCACATGCGCACTTCTAGCTTTCAGTCACGTTTCTCTCAAGCTTCCTGATAGCAGCATCAGCAAGTGTGTTCGGTCACATCTCACTGGCTGCAGGAGTCTGTCCTCGACTGACAGTAATGACCTGGCCTCAATTTTTCACAGTTTTGTCACCTCCTTCCTCTCTTTCAGCACTATAAAATCACTGGGCATGAAACCTGCAGCACAAAGGAAATTCTTGCCAGCACAGCCTGCTGCAGTTCCCTTCCCTCAGCAACACAGGCGGTTGCAGCGTGGCAAACCTCTCATAACCTACATTAGATTCCCATAATATTTCTAATCAGGCACTTAGCTTCCAAAGTTGGCTGAGACTCATCTTCATGGCCTCAGTACACACAGGCTCCCATAGACTCAGCATACTAAACTCCGAGGATCACGGTGAGCAGCTTTGCTCCTTTGGTGAAGTGTAATGTGCTACAACAACAGGCAGTTCAGCCCCATGCAAACAGCCCCTTTTTTTGGCCCAAGAACAAATACTGAAATCCCCTCAGAGCTAAGGGCCATCCAGATTTCTCCACATGCAAATCGCTCTGTGAAAGATCAGCTCTCTGGTTGAATGGCTACAGCAAAGCACACTTGACATTGCCACGGCCGTAGCCTCCAATCTGCCACTGGCCAGAGGTGATGTCATGGGCTGTGTTCACTGTCTGGAAATGAGGAGCAAGAAACACTCTGCTCTTGGCTGGCTGGCCAGTCCGGTGACACATCCTGACAGGGGCCACAATGAGACAGCACTGGGCAGATCGATGCCTCTCAGACATCACGGACATAAAACTCCAGGGAGAAGTTGTTTGTGCAAAGTGTGCCGGTCAGTGGCAAAGGATCTTCCCTCTTGATGCATCTGTCCACCTCTCTTGCTGTGTCTCCTTCACATCCCTTACCACCTCTCTTCCCTCAAGGCTGCTCAGCTAAACTGCTGCCATTCTCCCTTTGTTTACCCAGTTCTGCCTACACTGAACAGCAACCAGGGGGCTCTCCCATTGATCTCACCACTACCTTTAGGAAAAAAGCTGACCCGCAAACTATTTGTAGGCACATTGTAAAGTTGTGGAGCTATTTTGGTCACGTCTTTGCACTGTAAGCTGCAGGACACTGACAGGCTTTATGTTTGTTGGGGGCAACAGGGGCTCTGACTGTGAATGAGAAAAGCTTGTGACTTTGCACTAAGGCTTCTCTGCCCTTCCTATGCCATAGAACTCTCTACACCAAGATTTGATTTCTTATCATATTAAAAAAAGAGCAACACATCTTCCTGAATTCCACTGAGATACCAGAGGCTCTGCAGGGCCTCTGCATGGTTGTCCTCTGGCCTTCACTGTTCCTAGGGCTGCAAAAGGTGCTGTTTGTTCTGTGGGCTCCCTCGGCCCCATTTGCCTCACTTGCTGGGAGGAGACGGGGGCAATTATGAGTGCACAAAGACACCAGACAAGATTTTATCAATCTTCCTTTGCATCAGACCTTTGGAAAAGATCAATAAACATTAGGCCAGTGCCTGCTGAGAAGTCAGGCGCACGTAACTCTGTGGAGGCAGAAGGAGGTGTAGAAAGGAACCACTTGCACAGCAACATGTTGTTCTGAATACAGACGAATGCCCGCGAGCCCTGGGGTACAGCCAGGGCAGCGGGCAGAAGGGGCCTGGTCTAGGCACTTGTTTTCTCTGGAGTGCCCAAAGATTGGTTTCCAAGTTTGCTGGGGCTGCAAGGCACAGGCAGGGTGGAAGCCAAAACAACTGCATTTAACAGAATTAAATCCATAGATACAAAAGGAAGCTTGAAGGGTAGGAAGTACGAGGCAAATGGGAGGAGAGAAAATACTGGAGCTGGTGTGTTTAGGACAGGGACAGATGAGTCAGATCTATAAAAGAGGAACAAGGGAGTAACCGTATATGTAAGATTTTGAACTGTTGTCAGCCACCCCTCCCCAAAATATTCCTCTTGGGACAACTGCTGTCTTCATCTCTAGTGCATGTTTTCCCACAGCGCTTGTGATAGGCACACACTGTCGATACAACCATCCCAGCTGGGGCAAGCCCCTCATGCAGCAAGAGGAATCAGAATTTCATCAAGTTAAACTTTGAAGTCCATCTCATATATTTTTGTCCTGTCCAACCCTGACTTGCTTCTAGACGTTCTTCTTTAAGAGCTCTCACACCAAAACCCACATCCTGCTCCCAAGGTGAGCCACTCCTTACGCTGCTGACGCAACCAGCACCCGTTTTCATGAGTCAGCACACCCCACAACTCTCCTTCGCAGCAGGATCACCACCTGCGAACAGGATGGACTGTCCCAGGCAAACAACAGCAACCTGTTGCAAACAAAGATTTGATTTACAGAGCATCATTGCATTTCACCGGGTGTTTCAGCAGGAGCTGCTTTAACTCGTTTGGTCCCAGGCAAGCATTAATCTCTCTGTGTTATGTACACTACAATCTTCATGCTAGTGAAATCAGCTGACCACTAAGTAATATGTAATGTAAATTAAATGCTACTATGTATTATTTAATAAATTCTTACTAAACCAATTTCAATTGGCTTAGTAAGAATTTAACTTTCCAGTCAATAGGCAGAAATGGCACAGACAGAATAAGACTTTTTAAAATGCTGTTATTTTAGCAGGAGAGAACGGAACTGCCACAGCTCAGAGCAGACACACAGATGTGTCCAGCAGCAGTATGTCAAAAGCTGTTGGGTCAAGGAGCTCAATGAAGTGTTTTGTGTTTCCGAGTTCCACCAGAGGTAAGGGCAACACAAGGCCCTGAGGGGCATGGGTTAGTGATTGATGGGAATGGTTGGACTCGATGATCCGGTGGGTCTCTTCCAACCTGGTGATTCTATGATTCTATATATAGTGAAAGCATTTTGGCCAGTCAAAATAACGCAGCAACATGTTTTGTGTTTTCCCTGCTGTGCTGTAGCAGCCTTGCTTTGGGACACTGCATAAGCAGGTTAACACAGCACGACGAGAACGTCTGATAGAACAGATAACCTGTCAGCTCCTGCAGAGTGGACCCACGCTCCTGCTAGCAGAGCTTTGCTGTGTAGGGAGTTAACCAGTTTACCTTTCATCACCTGTCTAGATCCTGAGATTTCATCCATTTTCACACAATTTAGCTTCCTGTAGGAGCATTCCTGGAATCATCCCTTGTCTCCACCAGTTGTTTAATGAAGACATCCCATCACCACCTCCACAATGCAGATATTTCATAGAATAAAATCATAGAATCATAGAATAACCAGATTGGAAGAGACCCACCGGATCATCGAGTCCAACCATTCCCATCAATCACTAACCCATGTCCCTCAGCACCTCGTCCACCTGCACCTTAAAACCTCCAGGGAAGGTGACTCAACCTCCTCCCTGGGCAGCCTCTACCAGTGCCCAATGACCCTTTCTGTGAAAATTTTTTTCCTAATGTCCAGCCTAAACCTCCCCTGGCAGAGCTTGAGGCCATTCCCTCTGGTCCTGTCCCCTGTCACTTGGGAGAAGAGGCCATCACCCTCCTTTCCACAACCTCTCCTCAGGTAGGTATAAAGAGCAATGAGGTCTCCCTTCAGCCTCCTCTTCTCCAGGATAAACACCCCCAGCTCTCTCAGC
>WAAB01002891.1:71095-86467 GCA_013389865.1 Piaya cayana | reverse complement strand
GCCCCGGGCCCCGCTGCTCCTCCTCCTTCTCCTCCTCCTCCTCCTCCTCCTCCTCCGCGGGGGCCCGACCGGCGCTGCCAGCCCGGCTGCGGCGGAGGGTAAGGCCGGGGGGGAGCCTGTGCCTCCCCCGCCGCGCTGCGGCAGCGCCGGGCTTGGGGACGCGGTGCTGGGGAACCGGGGCTCGGGGTTGGGCGGCGGGAGCCTGGGATTTGGAGCTCGGGATTTGGGAATGGGGGCTCGAGGTTTGGGGGCTGAGGATTTGGGGATGGGAACTGGGATTTGGGGCTCGGGATTTGGGGATGGGGACTCAGGATTTGGGGCTTAGGATTTGGGGATGGGGGCTCGAGATTTGGGGATGGGGCCTCGGGGTCGGGGGCTTAGGATTTGGGGATGGAACCTGGGATTTGGGGCTCAGGATTTGCGGGTGGGGGGCTCGGGATTTGGGGATGGGGACTCAGGATTTGGGGCTTAGGATTTGGGGATGGGGGCTCGAGATTTGGGGATGGGGCCTCGGGGTCGGGGGTTTAGGATTTGGGGATGGAACCTGGGATTTGGGGCTCAGGATTTGCGGGTGGGGGGCTCGGGATTTGGGGATGGAAACTCGAATTTGGAACTCAGGATTTGGGGGTGGGGGCTTGGGCGCTCAGGGATAGGGGTTTGGGGCTGGGGGATTGGAATTTGGGGCTCGGGCTTTGCGGATGGGAGCCCGGGGTTTGGGGCTCGGGATTGGGGGGGGGGACTTGGAGCCACCGCCTCGGGGTTGGGGTTCGGGGCTGGGATGCTGGGGGCTCGGGGAGGCGAAATGGCGCTTCCCCGGCAGGGGCGGCGGGAGGTTCCCCGCTGACAGCGGCCGCGCTCGGGCCCAGGGCCGCCTCACGGGCCCTTCTCCCCTGGGGCTGCCGCCCACCCCCGCCCCACCGGCCCCTTTTTGCCTCTGGGGTCTCCGTGGGGCGAGCCCGGAGCCCCCCGAGGGGCTGGGGTCCCGCAGAGCCCGGCTCCCAGCCCTCCCCCTCCCTTTTTTTTTTTTTTTTTTCTTTCCCCTCCCCTGGCTCCTCCCCAAGTGGTGAGTTTTCAGTGTAAATAGCATTTTATTCGGTGCTGGTATGGGATTTGGCTGAAAGTGACCTATTTTAAAGACCTTTTCCTTGCCTCCCCTCAGCACCGCGTGTGGCGGCCGATCCCGTTAGCCGAATAGCGTTCCCCAACCATTTTAATGTGTCAGATTAAAACATCTCATGGAGGCCGGAGCTCCCCCAGCCTGTGTGCAGGGTTCGGCTTCAGCGTTCGGTTGCTGCAAGGATCTCTGGAGCCTTAGAGTTCACCTTTGTGGCGTTGAAGGCAGGAATAAATAAATAACCTGGACCGTGCCGTTGGACCATTGTGCTGGGCGCGGTGCGAGGGCTGAGGGGGGAGAGCAGGGATTAAGATGGTTGTTGTCAAATGTGGATCTTTCCGTGGCTGAGGAAAAAATGACAGAACGGCCTTAGCCTTGAGGACTTGCAGTTGTTTTCTTGGGGAAAAAAAAAAAAAAGCTTCGTGTGTGTTGGTCGTGCTTGTCTCTGCTGCTTATCACGGTGCGGAGTGTTTCATTAGGTGACATTTTAGTGGCTGGGTTGGTTAAATAGCAGTCGGCGTTAACTAGTTGAACAAATTGTGTCCTTCACCTTTGACTGGTGCCTTTGGAGAGCCCTTGGACCCTGTGTCCATGCACGACGAGGATGGATTAATAAGATGTTACCTAAAGGTATCGATTCCTTACTATTAATGCTATTTATAGGGCATTTGACATGGCTCTGGTTTGGATAAAGGTGATCAGGTTGGGATGCTTCAATTGAAATGCTCTTCAAACACCCCCCCCCCCAGTATAATATATGTATTTATATGTTTATGTTGAAAGGTAGAGTTAAGAGCTTCAATGTCTGCAAAATAGCTTTAGTAAACAGGACATCATAATAGTGAAAACACTGTTTTGGTGGAAAAATGATGTGTTTTGTTTTGTGAAGGGTTGTTTTCATATTTCAGGATTACAGAATAACAACTTCTGTTGCAATAAAGATGATTTTAGATAGATTTTTTCTTGAAACGGAGGCTACATTTCCCTTGCCTTTCTGCCTGTTCCTAGTGAGCATGTCATAGTTTTTGCTACTTATGTCCAAGGGCAAACCTAATCAACGATTGGTTTGCGCCTTCCTATTAGCTTCTCCACAACACTGGCCTAGTTCTGACTGGAATGTTTGCCATTTTTAGGACTCCCCTTCCTTTTTATCTGTAGACTCGAATGCGTTGATAAACTTGAACCTGAATTTGTCCTTTGAACTTGAGGGAATGTTTTTCTCCTCTGTTAAGAATGTCGCACTGAAGGGAAAGTGGTTCTGGTAGAACGGCTTAAATTCAATTTAATCCTGTTGAAACACAACTGCCTGAAGTGAAAACTCCTTGGATAGTTTGATATTTTTTTTCTTTTTAAGTAGGCTGGAATTAAGTGCTGCCTGTAGAGGACCAGATGTTGGCATTAAAATTATGTGCAGATAAGGTGAGGCCTCAAGTTTAGACTATTGGGAAAAGTTCTCTCGTATGTCCTTCCATTAAATCCTGATATAAGCTAGACTGGAGGGTTTTAAATTGTTACCTGCATCTCAGTAACATTTCCATTTGTGCAGCTTTCATCTGTGCTCATCCATTGTAATTCATCGGGTTTTGTTACCGGAATAACGTGCTTCCAATGAGTTGTAACACAGCCTCCGTTTTTATGCTTGGTGAGATATATTAGGAGAGCGGCAAATATCACGCTAATAATTACATCTTCAGATGTATCCTAGTAGTAGATTTCCTGTAGCGAGGACGTTTTGTAGAGAACAATAGATACGGTGGCAAATTCAGAGATTTGTTTTAAAGATGTTGTAGGCAGCTGACTCCGCAGTAGTGAGGTCCACTTTGATACACCCATTTCATGCGCAACAGGAACCTGAGGTGTGTTCCAGGTACTCCTGTTTCCAGGTGTTAATTCTCTTTCTAGCAAACCGCTGCTGTTGCCTGTCTTGTCTGTCTCTCCTGCAAGGATGTACTTCTCGTCTAGAATAGAGACGACTGTCATTGGCAAAATATGCCTCATATAAATTTATGTGATGATATAGAGGTTTTGTCAAATAGGGACGTGTTTAGGGTTGATCTGGCTCTCTTTCATTCAGGGGTGGTAAGGAAGCTGTGCTCAGTATCACTTGACTCATTCCACTCTCAATATATTTTGGAGAACGCTTGTATAATCACTAAGATCCTCTCTTAGAAGCATTTCTGTTAATATTAAAATAATGTAAACAAAATACTCTTATGTTGAAGTGCATGAGAAACTATAAAAACCTTTGGTGTTACTAGTGGTGACCCAGGCTTTTTATCATCTGAATTGCAGTGCCTATGGGTGGCCATTACTTTTTTGCCCTGTTCAAGCATGATGTGTAGCGTGAAGGTTTTTCATTTTATTTCCTTACGTGTACCTGGGACAAAAGGTAGAGCTGAACTTCAGCTCTGAACTAGAACCACATCTGCGCTAGTAAGTTATCTTGTTTCTGAGGGCAGGGTTTCAATTCTGGGTAACACAGATGTCCTCCCTTGGTGAGTCGCATTTGAGACAAGGTGCTGAGGGACATGGTTTAGTGTTTGATAGGAATGGTTGGACTCGATGATCCGGTGGGTCTCTTCCAACCTGGTTGTTCTATGGTTCTGTGATTCTAAGCTTGCTCGTAGCAGTGCAGAGAGGGCCGATTTAATACTTTCTTAGACCAAGAGCTATTCTTGCTGTTACAAGTCCTGAATGTGTCTTACTCTTATTCTTGACCAGCATGATGCAGGATGAAGCCCTGATCGGTGCAGTCTTGTTCTCACTGGTGAGTTCCAGCTATGCTCCAGGTTGATTTAGATGTACAGTCCTGTCCTCCACCTGCTTTTCGCTGGATGTCATTCCACTGGCTCTGGTCTTTGATCCTGTGCTGAGCCACGCCAGCAGAAATCTCACCTGGGGAAAAACGTGAAGAGTTTTGTGCTGGCTCGGTGGTCTGGAATGGCTCAGTGCTTGGGTGGGTGATGCTAGAGACAACCTGAGGGACGGGGCTGCACCACAGCCAGCGATGGGATCGGCTTGTGCTTCCATGGAACCTCAACTTATCCGAAGAGAAATATTTGGACACAGAGGTGGCTGGTGGCACTTCTTCCAAAACTTGTAGCAGTTAGGTTTCAGGATTCTTTGTTTTCATTGTTCTGAGGAGTTTGCTCATCGTACATTGATTTCTGTGTGAAGAAGAAACTGGACGATATCCAATGGATAAAGGGTCAGAAACCCACTAATCCCCTCATGTGAAGTTCCAGAGGGAGTTCAGCTGTGCAGGGCTGCAAAGCGGAGCCCTTCCTGTGAAAGCAGAATGTGAAACATAAAAACGTGAAACTAGAGGTGAAGCGCCAAGTGTCCGAGGGGAAAAAATTGTGCTCAAAACAGGAGGGAAGGATGGAAAGCTGTTTAAAAGCACAGTTGGCTTTTAGACTATTCCCTCCTTGTCAGAGAGCTCATTTACAGTACAAAACCTGGAGGAAGGAATGAATACGTTCTGCTGGTCCTTAGAAACACAATGGACATGAGACAGCACAATGGCTGCTCCAAACCAGGTTTCTCAAAGCAGCTTTTAAACAAATATTTGGTGATCCCTGGAATGAGAGTGTTTTTCTAATTACCAGGGGGAAACCATTGAGAACTTTTAATACTTTGTCAGAATCAGTGTGCATTGTTACTCCTGACAATTTTTCTTTTTTCGCATCCTGTGAATTCTTGGCTTCTTTGCCGGCAGAAAAGGCAAGGTAGGCACTGTAAACGCAGTATGGAATCATCAAAGCAGCAATAAGTTTTGTCTGAACAGAAAAGTTTCTCCAGTCTAATTGGAGCTTGCTGAGCCCAGTTCTGCAGAGTTGGTTCCATGCCTGCGGTTGTAGCTTAGAGGGGAGATGCTCCTTCTCTTGAGGACAACCCAACAGGAGCTGCACTGGTGGCTTCTTCACACACGTGGACGGTAGCTGGAGGTTCTGCCTGTTGTGTTGCTTGGCTGGAAACAGCTTTGAATTTTCTCTAGAGGTCAGGATGGGGCGACAGCATGAGATTTACATATTGAGTATTGTCCTTAGAATGGGAAAGGCTGGAAATGTTTTGGTATGGGGAAAACTTGGACCTTGAGGAAAGAAGTAAGAATCACAGACCTGTGAAGCTGGCAGGCTCTGCAGTTTTCTGTGCCTGTGATATCCCACTGACCCTTACGACAGTCCTGGCTGCAGCCATGCAAATATTTTCTTTAGAATGAGATGTAATTTTATACAAACAGTTTTCTCCTATGCTCATCAAGTGCAGCATGTTTGCAGGGCAGTCTTCTGTGTGAATGTGGGTGAGTGGTGCCTGTGATTTTGGTTGGAAGCTTTTGCCGCATGTCAGTGATGCCAAGCCATGTTTGAAAAGTGAATTTTGGTGTTTAATGTTAATCTCAGAGATTCTTGCTTATGGCTTTTGACCGAAAGTCAATGTGTATCGTACCTGAATTCTTACAGTGTGAATGAAGTTGCTTTTAGCTTTTCACTTAGTTCAGCGAAAGTTAAAAAGCCCTTTTCCTTCCCTTTAGCCTGTTGCTGTTTGCTGAGCATCGCAGTTTTTGAGGCGTTAGGTCCTGTTGGATCCATCCCTCTTGTTGGGCTGCTGGTTCAGCTTCAGTTCATTCTGGCCTGGCTGATTTCTAACCTGTGGAAAGCTTTGGGATGCAGGAGGATGGGAAAGTGGAATATGTGAATGCGAGTATGTTGAAAGGGTAGGGAACATTTCTTGTAACAGTGTTTGGCTTGTTCCCCATCCATGTGCTCGGTCTGTTTTCCAAGCATCCAGCAATCCTTCCTCTTCCCTGACGTTCTGCTCCTCAAAGGCAATAACAGACCCATGAGCCTGTTCCCAGCAAAATGTTGTATTGGAATTTCTTGGAAAGAACGGCATGTGGTATTGCACATGTTTGTTGGTTTTACCTCCCTCTCCCTTCTTTATACACAATTCTTATTTCCCGCCTCGGTCCCCTTTTAATTGGCACCCGTCGCTCCCTGCCCCAGCCGAGGAGATGAGGAGAGAGGTTATTTTTGCTCACGCTCTTTCTCAAATAGGCCACGGGTATTCTGTAAGTAGTGCAGGGACTTCTGCCATGGGAAACCAGCAGTTACTGGGATCTCGCGAGCTGCGTCCTGGTGGCAGCGCAACATGTTTCTCCTTCACTCCTGGCCTGCAGTTGTCATTGGCACTGGCTCCTCCCAGTTCCCACTTCCTTGTAACCCAATCTGAATAAAGATCATGGGATTTGAATGTGCCTGGCTTCGCTGCTGCTCTGAATGTTTGGGTTGTCTCTGTGTTCGTCCTCAACCCTTTACTGGGATTTTTTCGCTTTTTGGCTTTGCCTCTTTCAAAAAGCAGTTGTTAAAATCAGATCTGCGCCGGCCGCGATTCGATGCGATTAAACTGCGTTAAATATGTTCCAGAACTGTTTCTTGGCCTAGATAGCGAACTAGTGAAACCCTGGTCTGCAATCTGTCTATGTAGGACTTGGCCTCGTGCTCCTAGGTGAGCTCCCACCTCTTCAGGGCTCAAGGGATCTATGCACAGTGCATCATCTTCTGCCTCGAAATGCTCTTCTGTGTCACCTTAAGCTTTTTTATTGCTCTTTGCATCTTGGAGTCTTGTCTTGAGAATTGTGTACTGGACTAACTGTGGCTTCACCGCCCATAGAGACTGTTGTGGTGATAGTTCCTCTGGCATCAGCTGAACCAGTTCAAACCCCGCTTTATACTTGCTCAGTGAGTCCTAGTATGCAGGTGTCCTCTTCGCTTGAGGTTTTATGAGGGTTTGCAACTTTAATTTAAGAGAGGATAAGCCTAGGCCTTGGCAGAACTTTGTGCTGGCTTCTAGAAGTCTGTAGCAAAGTTGGGAAGGAAATAATGATACGGTTCGGAGGCTAAGAATGCCAGGCCCTGTTTTTATTATAGGTTAATTGTCATATAGGCAAACTCTGAACTCTTACCTGGGCTTTTGCCTTAATTTTCCTTCTTCCCTTTCCACGCAAACCCCCTTCAACTCCTGCTTTGAAGTATTTAAAACTGGGTTAGTCTCTGGCAGGAGGTGTGTGGTAGAACCTCCTGTTGGTTCTTGCTGGGACCTGCCCGCTGTGCGGCAAGAATGCAGGCGAACCCATCTGAACGCTGATCATCTGTCCTTTGCGGAGGGTGGAAAAGACTTCTTTTTCCTTCTAGTTGAGACAATCCATAGGCAAAGGAATCCTAGAGCATCTTCATTCCAAGCACCCAGAGGTACAAGCAAGAGTGGAGCCCGTGGAGGCGGGCGAGGAGGGCTTCCCAGGGATGCTCGGGCAGAATTCAGTTGGTTGCAAGACAATCACTGGAGAAATTTCCTTCTCCCTCTGTCTGAAGGTGTTGTGAGCTGCTAGCTCCGAGCTGACCACATTCTCACCAGATCAGTTACCTGTGCGGACTGACCAGAGTCTGCAAAATTCCTTTCTTGCAGACTGGGAAGACAGAGTGCAGGGTCCCAAACCCTAAATTAACCTGTCCTTAGGAAAGGTCAATAGGGATGCTCTTTATCCATAATAAAGCTTTATGGAAGAAGCAACTCCTCATCCTCACCATTACTCCTGATTTCATTGCAGTCCTGATGTGTTAAATTTGTTTGCAAACCCCAAATATTTGTTCCTGATCATGCAACAGAAAGCAGAGCGCTTTGGATACTGGGCTAACATCACAATAGTTAACTTAAAAGAACATGATTTACCTTCTGTAGCTCATAATTAGTCACTAAGAATGTTTGAAGGACTATTTGCTAGTTTATTGAAAAAAAAATTCAACAGATACACTGTTTTTTAAACCATTTCGGAAAAGTCCCTGCATTTTCTGAAATAATTAAATGGTTGTTGCTTTTTCTTAAATAACCCCTATCTCTTTAAAATATTAATTCACACATTGTTTTAAATATCCCATATTTTCCAGTTGCAGGAGTTGGTAATTTGTGCACGCGGGCTTGAATGGGGCTCTGGAGTCTTTCCACAGTGGTCCTGCACGAGGGTTTGTGATCCTCATTCAAATAGTCTTCCCATTACACTCTCTGATATTGAAAATTAATCAATGTAGTGACTGTAAATTGGTAAAAATCACTCCGATTTTTGTAGGTATTACAAACACTTTTCTGTTTAAGTAGAAATAACTATCATTAATATCAATAAGCTTCTAAATTAAATACTAATATGCATAAATAGAAACTTAATTTTTCTGGGTTATAGCTTACTTATCTTGCATATGTGATGGTTTTATACTTCTCTCTGAGTTGGCAGGGTAATAATAGTCATTCCCTATTCTTAATTTCAGCCATAAATCTCAAGGTGTTTCAAATGAGTGATGAATGCATATTTATTTTTCACATTTACAAGATGAGGATGCTGAAACGCAGGTAGAGGAGTGATTTGCTGGGCTTGGCTGCAGACAGAGTTAGAAGAATTTGTCTCTTGGGTCCCCGGTTCACACCTGACCAGCAGGACCATGGAATCTCCTGGGTTGTGAAGCAGAAGTGGAGGAGCTGCTGCCCATCCAGTCCCACGCCTGCCCTAGGCAGGGACACCTCCCACTGGATCAGGGGCTCCAAGCCCCATCCAGCCTGGCCTTGAACCCCTCCAGGGATGGGGCAGCCAGCGCTGCTTTGGGCAACCTGGGCCTTTCCGCCCTCAGAGCAGAACATTTCTTCCTAGGATCTCATTTCAGTCTCTCCTCTTGCAGCTGAAAACCATTCCCCCTTGCTATGATGTGACTTGCTGCTGATTTTAGCATTTATTTTTAAATAAATCTGAAAGATGCCTTCAATGCATCGCATATCAGTCCCTGAACTTGGTGAACAACCCCAGCTTACTGGTGTTTTCCACTTTGAGATGCAGTCATACATGGAGATAACTGAGGGCTTATCACCCGAGTAAAAAAAATATCCTTCTGTGCATGTAATTGAAGACTTTGGGCATAGAATCATAGAATCACCAGGTTGGAAGAGACCCATTGGATCATCAAGTCCAACCGTTCCTATCAAACACCAATCTTTACGTTCCTATCTTCCACCGATCTTTACGGAGATCAGTGGAAGCAGAGTGTGTCCTTGTGTCCTATTTTTGCAGTCCCTGCTGCAGCTGGATCTGATGTTTCTGTAAGGGTCTGGTTATCGTGTCGTGCAGATCTCACTGCTATTTAGCTGAAAGCTTTCCCCCTAGATGCATTGGGAAGGAGGAGCAGCATCAAGCCCCTTTACCTGTCAGGAATCTAAGCGTTGCAGAGCGAGCCATTGCTCAACCCAACAAGTAACTTTCATTGGTCTTGGTTCTCCTTTAGCTGTCTCTGCTGAGAGGTTTACAAAGCTGGTGTTTATATCTATGCAGTAAAATTATTGGTACTAGTTGGGAATAAAACTAAGGATTTTGTTGCTTCAGTTATTATTTATAAACTAGAATAACTCCAAACTAACCAGAACCTTTGAGTCCCTGTGTTGCAGTGCTCAGTATTTTGGGACCTTGGTTTTCTGAGGGATATTTGTTCAGTGTTACCATGTAAGTGTAGCAAGTTTTCTCCGAGATCTGCTTTGGGCTTTGGAACTAACGCTGCTGGTTCTGGTTTGAAATAGCTCGTACCTGTTTTATCATGCGCATTGCAACATCTACCTGCCTGTTTACATAGGTGTTGGGGAAACAAGGATGATACAGACTCGTGTGAGTGGTGTGGAGCAGCCTGAGTGGAAGGAGAGGATGGTGTGAGTTGTGATTCTACTCGCCTGCTTGTTTTCTGGTTTGGAGGAATTGAGCACCTGCTGATTTAGGGGTTTTCTATAGGTGATTTCATGCCTGCGATTAGCATTTCTAAGGACATGACACATACTGTCTCGCCACTAAAAAACAGTGTGTAAATATGTAAATAGAAAATTAAGAGATGGTCATTGTCCGTCTGTCCTGACTGGTCTCCAGAGGTAACTCAGCAGGACACAACAAGCCTTATTGTAAAAGTTCTTGGGCTTCAAATTTTGGAGTAAAATTCCTTTTGTGAATGGAGTTACCACTTGCTTTTGATCCAGTCCAGTTGCTTATCTCGTTTTCTTTTTGGCTCATGCGGGCGGGAGATTGAGCCATGTTAATAGCATATTCCATGTCCACCATTTCACTGTGTAGCATCTTGGGAGTCAAACTCTACAGAAGATTTCAACTGCTTCACAGAAATCTGTAGTTGCGCTTTGTCTGGAATCAGCCATTTGCTACACGAGAATTTCTCAAGGTAGATGATGAACAGTAGTAACAGGAGTGATGAGTTCTGTGGAGCTGTGAGAGGTCCTGTATCGATGGCACCTTCTAGAAATGTTTTTCTGGACAGGATCTGAGCAGGATACCTGGTTGGCTGATGCTGTTGGAGCATTGTCCCTAAGGTAATGAGGCTGTGTTAGTTTTGCTGCTTTGAGGAATTATTAGTATTCTGTCTGAATCGAGCAGGCCACTAATACGATCAGCTTGTACATAAGATAGTGATGGGCGCTCTCCTTGTTTCATATTTAATTACCAAAAAAATCACAGCAAAGAGTCGTTGAAGAGGCGTCACCACTGTGCTGGTCAGTAGCTGTCAGTGAAACCGTGTGGCCAACTGGATATCGAGTTATAAATTGTTAGGAGCAAGGAGAATGGTCACGTACCATGGGAGATTCTTCCAAGAAGCATCTTTACTTTCAAGCTTTTGCAGATGTTTCTCACTTAAACCTTTTATTCTTGAGCCAGTCATGTTGATCTGTTGAGGTCAGGCGTTACGTGAAGGATAAATCTCCCTGTGACGCGGAGCAGTCAGCACGCGTATTCTAGCATGGGCCTCTCCTGAGTTTTAATTGATACAGACAAGGTATGAATCCCTCTTTGCTGCCAAGAAAGAGGTGGGTTTCTTCCCTCAGCAGGTGCTGCCTTCTGTGTGCATACACATCTCGCTGTTCCTCCATCTCTAGTGTAGCATAGGCACATGCTTTGCAGGAAAGATGCTTCTTAGAACGTTTACCTTCTTATATAGAAGAAATAACTTTGTAAAACCTCCAACTAAGAGCAGCTTCCAATTTGCAGGTACTTAAACATGCGACGCTTTGCCCAGTTTCATCATGGTGAAAGCCACTTGCCTGTACAACTAGAAAACAATAATAAAACAGGCATAAACAAGCATAAACCAGTGTAGCATTCAAGTTATCTTTATAGGCGAACAGTAACTAAACAGCTTTTAATGTGATTCTGCTGGGCCTGAAAGGCATTAGCACGTCGCCTTCCCCCATTTTAGTGCCTGCTGCAGAGCAGGGGTCTGACGGGAATGGTCCTTTACTGCTGGACACGCTGCGTTTGAGCTGTCCCAGAGGTGAGAGCCAGCAGCAGAGCTGTTGTTCTGAGCCCTTGTGGAAGGCAGAGCTGCTTCCCTCCTGTTTGGGTTGTGCTTTTTTTGTGGGTGTGATGTCATCATTCTGCGAGGGCTGCGCCGCGGCGTCCTCCAGGAAAACAAAACGGGGGGACGAGACCTGAATGTCAAATGCAAAGAAACAAGCAGATCTGATTCTTCCTCTCCTCCCTCCCCCTTTTTCTTTTGAAAGGGGCTTTCAAGCTGACTTTATACAGCAGGAATTAGCTTCATAGGAAAAAAAAAAAAGAGAGCAAGAGCAGCACAGTTGTTTCTTTCCAGCTCTTACTATCAAGTTCTTAAAAATCATATTCTCCTGTCCTGCTGGAGGATGTGATGCATGTTATGTGCCCGATGCATATGTGTGGGCATTTTATAAACACCTGAGCCCTTGCTTCAGGGATCTTTTTTCTCTCAATGTACCCTTTCTGTATTTTTTACCATTTTGGAGATATTTAAAGAAGCACAGCACAGGGCCTTCTTGTCACCCTTGTGCTGGGTTCTACCGAGGAGCTGCCACATACGCTTTAGGGGTTTGCACAGATATCATGGTCGTACCAACTGCAGCCTTGCACTAGTATTACTCCTGGGCTCCAGGAGCAGCCAAAACCAGCTGCAAGTCTGATATAACCAGTATCATTTTTGTTCAAACCTGTGAAATTTAATATCTGAGTTCTTCCTTCTTTGTGGAGCCCTTCTGTGGCCTGGCAGCGACCGGCTTTCATAGCTCTACTGAGCAATGCAGTTCTTTTAAATGTGGACAGACTTATTCCTTTGCAGACAAGAACTTTATGTGTTCCCTCACTCAAAATGACTTTGCAAAATAACCTGCGGAGAGGTGTTTTTAGGTATTTGAAGGCTGTAAACTCAGTATCGGTTGTTAGAGGATAGGCAGGTGGTCCCTGAGCTGTCCAGATGTATTAAGAACTCCTGGGCAGTAAGCAGCACTGGAGCTGATATTCTTTGCCCCATTGTGTTCAGGAACCTTAATTACTCCTTGATTGCTCTTTATAGCTTGCATCCAAAAAGTAAATAATGTTTTCTGGCGTGGCACGGTGAGTTCTCGGTAGCTCCCTGTCCAGCTGGGCTGCTTGGGTGATCTGCATGCACGATGAGGAAGCTGCTCTCGCTGATTGCCGGGTGATTATTAGGGCTGTACCTGCCCAAGGTATCAGGAGGCTGTTCTGCTTTCCGAACTGAAATCCAGCATCCTTGGAATTTGTGAAATGGACACCTGACTTTCCCTTTGTCTATCAGCCAGCAGGATCAGCCAGCAAATAGGCCTTTTAATAAGGGAAATGTTGCTTGAAACTTTACTGCTTTTTTTTTTCTTATTTTTCTGTTCTTACTGACAAACAAAAGGTACAATCCACTATTCCCAGCTGCCGAAAAAGAGCCTTCAAATTGCCAGCTATGAAATTATGCTGCTTGTTCAGCTACCAGTAGGAAACGGTGTGTGAGATGTTTCAGAACCTACAAAGGAGAAAGTTCTTTGTACGTGTGAATTTAGTATTCACAAACGGTGCGAGATTGACAGCCTCTGAGATTGTGGAGTTTGGTATTTTATTTATCCCTGGAGTAGGTGCAGTGCAGACTGCGACGGTGCAGAAATGGCCTGTGTTGTTCAGCTGTTCCACCCTCCCAGTGCCTTCTCGGGCAGCCCCCAGGAGTGAGGAGCTCCTTTCTCTGCACCCCTTCGGCTGCCAGGGTGGGTTTTTGGTGTGTGATGTGGGTGCTTATCTCCTGGAATCTAAACAGATGTGAGAGGGATGTGATAACATCTCCCTCTTAAGCAGCCACTGGAGCAGAAGCAGCCTTCAGCCTCGTCTTCTCTGGGTGTTTGCAGACCAGTATTCTCAAGTCAAAAGACACCAGCGGTCCTGATGGTGTTATACACTGACTTAGCTGCTCTTCTGCAAAGGTTGAACGCTCAGTCTTGTGATAAATGTAAATTATATTGAGATAGAAGATTGTAAAATGAAGTAAATAACACTGCAGCTGTGTCTGAGGTGGATTCTTAAACAGTTTGAGGAAGAGAACCATTTTAAGAGAACCTGGGACAGTATGGAAACTCTAAAGCAGCCAGTTTCTCTTGTTGTGTCAAAAAATGTTTTATAAGCTCTCCAGGCAGATAGTAGAGTCCCTGGAAGGCATCATCTGAGAACAGTGTTGTGGTTTGTGCTGGAATGAAAGTGGAGGATACCAAGCCTTGTTTCTGGGGAAAAAAACCCACCCAAATAAAGCAGTAGGTAATTTATCTTTGAGAATTTCTCTGTGTCCCTAGGGCAGGGTCTGTCCTGCTGCTCTCCTGGGACTGTGCTTGTGGCTGTCCTTGTCCCCTGGTGCTTTCTTTCTTCTTGTGATAGAGCCAGCAGCCCCCTGTGTTGTGTATCTGCAGACCAGCTTGGGGAAGCCCTTCAGACCGTGCAGCCTAATCCTGCTCCGACTATGCCACGTGGCTGGAGCTCTGGCAGCAGCTTTTATCATCTCCTGTAACCATCCTTCATTAAATGGCACGATTATGTGACTCTGAGCCACACAGTTTAGCTTTGCCCAAACCCCTGGTTGCCCCCAGATCGGAGACTCCTCAAAACAACCACCGCCCCGGTGAGGTGCAGGCTGCAGTGCTGGCTGAGACAAAGGCCTCCAAGCTCCATCCCTGCCAGCAGTGGCTCCTTAAGAAGAGGTAGAAGATTATTTTAATTGGCTTTATCTTTGCAGCACTTCTCTTGCTGTGTCTCTGAAAGATCAGGTCTTGGAAAAGTCACCCATTGGCAGCTCCTGCCTCACCTCGTGCGAAAGGCGAGGCCAGAGTCCTTGGAACAGGCAGGACAACCTTGTTCTCAGAAAGCCCGAGTGGGAGCAGGTTCCACGGTATCTTAATTAACCTTTTATTTAAAGGCACAGAAAACAGTTCTGTCCATCGACTGAAGCAATCAAATTATTGTTCCCCTCAACTAAAGGCCAGGAGAGGAGATGGTTGCTGATTATTTCTTTTTCATTCATTTGCTTTTGTGAATGATTGCTGAGAACGGCCGGATTAAGCGGCTTTGTGTGCGAGCACACAAAGAACCTGTGAAATAGAAAGGTGTTTGGATCTGTGCTATTGGAAGAGACCAATTTCCGATTACGGTTTTCTGTCACATTTAGGATGGATGTGTTCCTGCTTGAGCTGAAATTGCCTTTTCAGCCTTAAAATGCTTCAGCGCTTACCCAGGTACATTCAAGCAGCTGAAGTGCTTTCCCCATCTCTTCAGGCTGGAAGAAAGTGCCGTATTTCTTGCTTGGGAGCTGAAAGGTTGATGTACAAGAGAAAAATCTTTTTAAATACTCCCAGTAAGAGCCAGCCTAGGTAGGATGGACCTTGGGCATCAAAATCTACTGTGTGGGTCTTGTTTCTGAATCAACGTTCCAAGTACTTGCTTCAAGTGCAGATGCTGACCTACCTCTTTCATCCCTTGTATTCAGGACAATTAGTAACGCTGCCAAAACCAGAACAGAGCCAGATAATTTATTGAAAGCAGGTATTTGGAGAGAAGATGTCATCGTTTGGATAGATGGAGTCCTCAGCACAGGGAGGACATGGATCTCAATAGGATGCCCGATTCTGGGATTCGATGGGCTTTTTGGTAAACCTTCTGTGAAGGAGACCTGCTGAATTCACTGATGTGTTCCACTGCAGTGGATTCTACTCTGCACTTCTGTTGTCCTTGCAGGTGCTGGTGTTCAGAGAGAACATAGCACTCGAGCACTCTGTGCACGTGTCTTTCTCCTAGGAGTTTATATATATATATATATAAAACAGTAATACAGGCAGGTGAAGCATTAGTGTCGATTTGTTCTCTGTAGACTCATCATTTGAATCCT